>ML814086.1:16220-39768 GCA_009831015.1 Picea engelmannii | reverse complement strand
ATATATGTGGAAACACCATGCTATCTATGAGTCTCGACCCCGTAGTGTCATTATTACTCTGGGGGGTCATCTCTATAGGATACCATAGGTAGTTCCAACTACTGCCCCACCTAAACAGTGCTGCAAGGTAGTATCTCATACTACAAAATTCATCTTCTCCACAATCTGTTCAAAATGGGAACAGAAGGATACTACAACCACTACAGCCTCGGCCCAAGCACCTTCTATCCAACAGAAGCAGGTCAACAAGGTTGCAAAAAAGTGCAAATATTCCTTCTGCACATCATCCTCTTAGGTATCTCAACTTGTTGAGCAGCCTCAACCACAACAGGTTCGTGACAGATTTCCACAAACTAAGCAGCCCGACGTCTCCAGCAAGACAAACAGCTCACCAAGATGCAGATTCAACAAATGCTTTTCCCTCTCCCCCAGGAACTCAATGCAATGGAGACCATTGCTTCCTAATGAGGGAGTATTGATCCAGGTGGATATTGGTGGCCACCCACCATTTCCAAATGGCTCAAAATAGTTTTCTGGCCATTTTGGCAATTTACTATTTTTAGCAGGTTTTAACTTCCGGGGCCATTTTGAGGGTCCAAATGAAGGTTTTTCGAGATGGAGGTTCTCAATGATATATAGAGGCATGATTGAGCCCCCAAAATGAATCTCCTCGACAATACCTTTCCAATGAGCTATCACACGCCTAAAACGGAGATCGTATGCAAAAGTTACGACCCCGGGAAGTTGATGCACCAACTTACCCAAACGGGGCCCACATGACTTTTGGCACTTCATTTCCTAGGGTTAGGTTTTTGGATGTCTAGGACTTTTGGCATTCCCGATTATTGTAAAAAGGCCTCCAGAGCCTCATTGTAACCATCTTCTTGCGAATGCGAGTAGCCGTCACATCTCTTCTCATAGATAAGCTGCCACCATTCTAGTGAGTCTTTCACTCTGTATTTTTACAGTCTCTGTGCATTTCTTTCATTAATAGAAATCATGTATTACTGTATCTATGTGTTTATGGTTGCATCTCTGATATATTTCTGTCATATTACTGGATATACGCGATATCTTTGTGCATTTCTTTATTATATCTCCGCTCTCATTTCGTGCCGAAAATAATCCGGATCACTTACAAGAACACCACCTATTAGGAACATAGGAACATGTTGTTAATCCACTCATTCTCTCCATATGAGTATACTTTTATATATATATTTGGACTGATAAAAGGAGATAAAAAAGATACATATCAAGCACATCTTTATCTCTTTTTCGGACTTGTAAAAGGACATGAAAAAGATGATACCGAGCATACTTGTGTCCTTATTTCTATTCTTGAAATGGAAACGTCAGTCAAGTCACCATTGAAAATGGAACCTTTTTTATTCCTCATCATACAGTTGGGTTTTAGCTTGCCTAGGAGTCATACCAGTAATATGACTCAAACATACTCCTACAGCTGGTTAATCTTCCATTGATTATGGAGCGTGCTTCAATGCCTCCTTCATTGTTGCACTATATTCATCAATCTCTTATGTATTTATTCCAAGTCATTGTTGTTTAGTTCCATTGATACATGAGAACAAAACTATATAGAACATCCAGAAGTGATAAAGACATGTAACTCACAATAGACAAAAACATAATGATATTTCATAGATACATAAAGTACTATAAACCAGGAGCATTTTCAAATTTGATCTCCATTCTCTTTCTATTATATCAAAAGTCTTGGACAATAATCATTCACAGCTTTACATTAATCATCTACCCTACTCAACATAGAAATATCAATAGGTACATCTCAATACAATACTACAACTGATAGTAATCAGTCTAAGATCTTCCCTTACTAATTACATTCTATATATGGAGTATAGATCTAGTTCTTGCCTCTTGTTCCCCCCTCCTATATTTTACACACTCACCGATTAAAATACAATACAATACAAAACAGAATCAATACAATCATTTTATTTCTCTCCTTGAGAACATGTAGGCCCTCTTCTCTTCTTGATTATGTTGTAACTGTCTTATCTCAAAACTAATTTTGTGTTGGCTTCAGTATGTGTTTTGTTCCAACGTATTTTTGTTGCACGTTTCCTTTATTGATCTTCTTGACTTGGTTGGTTTTCTCTTTAATAACTTTCACAACTTATTTTATCAAAACGGGCCCAATATTATCTTGTCTTTGAACTTGGAACATTGTTATCTTCATGTGAGATGATCATCTCAGCTGCACAAGTTATGATATCTTGGGATTTCACACACTCTTTTTCTTTATCCTATCACTACCTTTTTATTTCTTTTCTTTCCTTTTTATACTTTTTATTCGGTTTTTCTTGCTACTATGGTACAATTACTATAATATAAGGGTTTTGGCGTAGCCCGGATTATTGTGCAGATTGTCGACTGTCTCTATAGAGTTTCAGCCGAATTCCATTCACCATTCCTTCCAATATTTTTCCATCCAAGGTTCCCAACCATGCAATACCTATCTCGGTTATCTACTGGATCACATAAGGACCTAACCAGTGAATGAAAAACTTTCCTAGTTGTTGCAGATACTTGTTGTCATGGAGTAGTACCAAATTGTTGACCTGAAATTTCTTGGGTTTAATGTGTCGATTGTACCAGGCCTTCTCCCAGGATTTCTGCTCCTGCTGATGGAATCCTAGAAGAAATTGGTCCTCCTCAAGTTGAACTAACTGCACCAATATCTCCTCTATTGCACTAGTATTTGAGAGCTTAGTGATGGACACAATGTGTGGACTAGGTAGAATGAACTGCATTGGCATCACCGCTTCTTGTCCATAGACCAACCGGGAAGGTGACTAGTCTGTCATCTTCTTACTTGTAGTTTTGTATGCCCATAGTACCGCAGGGATGCCTAAGTCCCAATCATCTATTCCAACATTGCATATTTTTGTCAAAGCATTCTCTAAATTATTATTAAAAGCTTCCACTATGCCATTAACCTGAGGGTGATATGGTGTACTCTTTTGATCATGAATCTGAAATTCCTCAGTTAGTGTGGCAATTGTTTTGTTCATGAAGTGCGCACCTTTATCACTAATAAATATGCACAAGAATCCAAATTTGGTGACTATATTCTCGAATAGAAATCGCATAGCAATCTCTGCAGTGCAATCAGTAACCGGTGTTGCTTCCACCCACCTGGTTAAGTACTCAATCACAATAATGATGTATCTTTATCTTTATCTCCTTTCTTGTGGGTTGATCGGACCTACAAAGTCAATGGCCCACTTATCGAATGCTTGAAACTTGATTTGTGGATTTAATGGCATTTCATCACACCTATATGGTTTACCCACTCTTTGACATACGTCGCAGGATTGACAATACTCCTTCACATCTTTGTGTAGTGTAGGCCACCAAATCCCTATGCATAAAATATTTTGTGTCATTGATTTGTCTGTGCAATGTCGTCCAACAATTCCATCATGTGCTTCCTCCAGTATAATTGACCTTTCATGTTCCATTACACAACACCTCAATATTACATATACCCCTAACGTATACAAGTTCCATGTAATCAAATCATAGTTTGTTTCTTTCACTACCAATTGTTTCTTTTGCATAACTGTCATTTTGGAGGGGGAGACACTTGTATTTAGAAACTCCAAAATTTCCACGAAGTAATCATCCATCATCCTTACTACAAACAATTGGGCATCTGGGAAATTATCATCTAAATTTCCTGCATCCTCTCTTGTCAATATGCACAAAAGATGATTAGTTCCTTAATTTAGCTTCCCTGGTCATACTATGACCTCAAAGTCATATTCTTGAAATAGTAACAACCATTGTCATATTATTCCTCCTAAGACAGGCTTATTGACTAAGTAAGTTAATGAAAAATGGTCTATATACATAATGAACTGAGACCCTAGTAAGTAATGTATGAACTTCTAGAGAAGATAGACCATGACCAATCCTTCACGTTTAGTAGTGGTATAATTCTTTTCAGATATAGAAAGCTTCCTACTTTCAAACACAATCAGATGATCAGTGTCTCCTTCTACTATTTGTGATAGTATTGTGCACAATGTTATGGATGACGTGTCTATATGTCCATGGAACTCCTTGTTCCATTCTGGAAATATTAAGATGAGTGTGGTGACTAGTCTCAATTTCAGTGTGTCTAGCCCCTTCTAGTAGTCCTCATTCCATTGGAACTTGGATTCTTTCTTCAATAAATTCTCCATGGGTGTTGTAATCTGCGCATACCCTTTGATAAACTTCATGTAATACCATGTATGACCCAAAGTTTCCCTCAACTGTCTGACTGATGTCGGAGGTTCCAACTCCATAATTACTATGATTTCGGTTGGGTTGACCAACAATCTATGTTTCCATACTACATGGCCTAGTAGTATCCCAAATGGTGCAAAAAAGATACATTTATTAATTTCAATGAAATCTGACACTGTCTACAATGATCTAACATGAGTCAAAGAAATTCTATATGATCTTGTAGTAGACTGAACATCGTACAATAATTTAAGTATAGTTCCAAGAATTTATGGATGAACTCCTTGAATGCGGCCACTACTACTCTAGAAAACACCGTAGAGGCATTCTTCAATCCAAAGGGCATCACCGTGTACTGATAACTTCTCCACTTTGTCGCAAATGTGGTTTTATGTCTTTCCTCATGCACACTTTTTATCCGATGGTACCCAGGGAATCCAGTGATGAAAAAATACGTTTCCGGACCTCCTACATTCTCCAGTACTTCATTCGTGAATGGTGTTGGAAATGGGTCATGTAAGCATGCTTCATTCAGTTTCCTTAGATCCATGCAATTCATAATCCATCTATTCTTCTTGTCTTTCACCACCATTGGGATAATCCATTTAGATTCTTCGAATGGTTCAATGATTCCTACATCAAGCATTCTTTATATTCCAACCTTAACCTTCTCCTTATACCTCGGGTTCAACCTGTAAGGTCTTTTTCGTATGGGCTTAGCTCAAGGTTTTAGTGGAATCTTCATCTCTCCTAAGTCTCATGCTATCCCTTTCATCTCTGAGAATGTGGTTGGAAATAAATCCTAATATTCCCATAATAAGTTTCCCACCTTCTAAATTGTCTCATCGTTACAATAGTCTCCTATCTGCACAAACTTAGGATTCTTTGTAGTCCCAATGTTGACCTTCTTTGTCTTTATAGGTTGGGTGTACATGGTGGAGGCAAGCTATGTCCCTTTGACTACACCTGTTCCTTCTATCTTTGGTACTTGTACATTCATGAGATCCTCTTCCTCGTATTCTTCCTCTTTAACATTATAACATTCCAATAACTTTCGGACATCATCTTGGATTTGTGTGCACTGCATAATGGTACTACCTCCATTGGTTCTACCTATGAGAAGATCTACGTTTGAATGGTCTAGAGTGTTGCATGTATGGAGGGGGATTCATGTTCAAATTTGAACGTGATTTTGATTCTCTGGACCAATCCTTCCCATTATGTTGTTTCCCTGCACATCTCTAATCCTAAATACCAATGCTTTAGGATTGTGTCCAATGTGTGTATGAATCAGTGCATCCACTTTGTCTCTGATTATGACCTCCATAAATATCTACCTCTTTATACGTGACCCGTTGGGTCGCCCTCTCCTATTTATTTCTATACAATTTATACTTCCTTTGGCCCAAAGTGTATCTGCATAAGTCTACTGCATTGTTCCTATTACCTCATTCTCTTTCTGTGCATGTCCCACCATATAGTTGGAGTTGATTGTAAGATGAAATCTAGTTATAAAAACCTCTGTTGTTCAGGTACCTGTAACTCAAATGCTTTTATAAACATATTAATCTTAATTATTCCATCGTACTTGGGTGGGTCACATAGCTCTGTTCCAATCTAACATAGGGATCGGTTGATACATGCACATCGTCTAGTTGACACTTCATGCATCCTCTGATCCCAATTCTCTAGACCAACTTCTAAATCTGATGCACATGAACTGATACTTCTCCAACTTAGCACACCATCCATTGTTAGGTCGGCATAATACTCCATCTGCGCAGTCTGATTATATAAGTTGTCCATATCATTTCCTCTGGTTGACTCTGTATATATCTTCCCTTATGATGGGTACAAAGGTGAAGTAACCTTCAGATCCCCAACCTCAATGATCATCTCCCTCCTTTTCAAGTTAATAATTTCATGGTTATCGATCACCCATTCCAATTCCATCAATAATGGATACGATTGACTATCATATACTATATCAATAACTTCAAAGTCTACCATGCTACACACCCCATCTATGTTCACAGGTACTCCTATTAGTCGCCCAGTTGGGACTATCTTATGTTGATTCACGTGTATTAGCTAAATGGGGGACCATATTAGCTCAGGTTCTCCCATAATATCCCATGTGTGTTTAGGTAGTACATTCACATCTGATCCTAAGTCCAGAATAACATTATCCACATCGTGCTCCCCAATCTGTGCATTGAGCCTGAATTCTCCATTGGTTTTCTTCCTTTGTAGTACCTAGTTTACCATTCTCTACATGACAAGGGTTTCTCGTCTATTTGTGCATTGATCAATAATTTTATATAAAGTACCTAGTGCAGTTATAACTTTCATTAGTTTGATACAAATATTTAAGAACTATGTTAGTGTACTTACTTGCACCATTATCTTCTTTGGTACTTCTTTATCTTCTATTTGAGGAAGTGTTAATGTTGATGACTCTCAGGCAGTCCAAGAATCTATGTCCTATATTTATAATATGTCTCTTTCTCCTATTGTGGATTGAATGGTGGTATAGGACATGTTGAATTCCTCACCCACTTCTCAGGATGCTTCCCTTCGTTAGGCCCTGTTCGAGCACCTCCGCGTGTGAAAACTGCCACTATTGGTCCTTCATGGCGTCCTTCAAATGATATCATCTATACATTTTGATTATAATGTTTATTCGGGTTTAGGTTTCCTTTGGCCTACCATTTTGCAACTATTTGGGGGAAATATTCTATTGTGAGATCTAGTTCTCTACAATATGTGCATGTGGTACACAAGTTCTGGAAACCTCGAGCCAAGTTTCTAGGTTGATTACAGTTATAATAGATGATTGGTCCTCACCCTTCTCTATCGAAATTCCCCTGATTAAGTCTTCTTTGACTGTTATACTACACACCATTCCCATTTTCTCCATTATTCTATTCTTGTATCCTATACATATCCGATGTGCACTCCCTTATTAGGTCGAACATGTGAAAATCCTTCTCTTCATGCCCTATCGACTTACAAAAATTACAAAACAAGTTCTTTGGAGTACTCTGATATTTTTGGAGTGATGGGAACTCAATGGGATGATGACCCCATTTCTTACAGATCTTGCAGTATCTTCCTCTGAGTAGGGGATTTGACACTCCAGCTGCCAAATAATGCATTAATCGTGGGGATTTGTCCTTGTGATGGCCTTTCGTCCTACACTTTGTACACCAAATTTGTTCTTGTTTTTCTCTTCCCTTGGTAAGCCCAACCAACTGAATTTTTAATGCATCCAACTATGTCTGAACTTGTGTTATTCCCCCAGTATCTCATGTTGGTGAAGCCTCTAGTTTCATTTCGATTTCCAGAGCCTCGGGCTGTGATGCAATCTTTTTTTGAATTAATGACCTACGAATGTGGTGTAGAAGTCCTAAAATAAAACACTCTTGATTTTGTTGATATAGAATTTGATAATTAAACCTCCCCATAACATCCTTAAATCGTTGATCAAAATCCCATACTGACTTTGTTTTTACCTGTTTAATTTCTTTCAGTTCGGTGATGTATTGTGATTCTGACTTTGGCTTCTTGAACTACTTTTGTAGCACTTTCTTTATCTCTGCCAAAGTCCTAGCCTACCCAATAGGAATAATACCTTGTAAATTCATATACCATACTAGAGCATGGCCTCTAAACGTTGTTTCTAACTATGAAATATTCACCACCTCATCCTGTATATTCTTGGAAGACCAAACTATTTCACACACAAACAATTTTTGTTTCGGATCCTCTAATCCCACTCCCTTGAATTCATGAAGTCTAAGTTTATTATCTATTCCCACCATGTGGGTTTGTGTATTTTGTCCTCCTGGTGATGTTGGTGGACTCTAATTTTTACATTGTGTACTACTCCCACTATTCCAACTGCTATTATTCTATCCTCCTTGGCTAACTATGATGGACTTCAACAAGTCTTCAAATGTTATCTCTAATTGTGGTGATGCACACGGGGCCATGGATTCAATGTAGAATCTTCTCCGAGTAAGACTTACCAAATCTTCTATTACTTGACTGGACTAACACCCCTCTTCTCCTCCTCCTGTGTATGGTATCTCTACGATTCATACATGTGCGCAAGGTTCTCGTATTTCTAGCTCACTATGCGACTCTTCTTTCCCAGCTCCAATCTTTATCCTTTTGTATCTCCTTCCTCCACGTAGATCTCTAAACTCATAATCTTCCTCTGGTGTACTGCCTTCCTACATCCTCAGTCCCTTCCTTGATGTTTCATTGCTTCCTTTCTTCTCTCTGACACTCTTCTTGTCATCCTCCAACTTCCCTTATGTGCACAAAGCCTGTTTAGCTATCAGACTTCTTTAACTAGTGTTTAGCTATTAGATTTCTTTAAGATCTGGCAACAAATTCCTTTTGTAAAGTATCTACATCCCCTTATCACTCATGTGTCCAAGCCTATCATGCCACAATGTTGTATCCACTCTTTTAGAAGCTAAAGAGATAGAAGAGTCAACATTACCAGTATATAAATACAATGTACATACCTTCTCTCCTTTTTCCATTACCAGTGATCTGTTAGTGACCTTCCACACCTTATCTATAAATGTAGATATACAACCTTCACTTTCCAATTTCCCTATTGAAATTAGATTTCTTCTCAGATCTGGCAATATGTCTCACCTATTTCACTAACCATTGGTTTCCATTCTTTTTCTTTATTTGTACCCTTCCCATTCTAACAATTTGACATGGTTCATCATCACCTAAATAAAGCTATCCAAAATCACCTTGAACATAATTTTGAAAATATTTCGTATGGGGTGTGGCATGAAATCAATCCCCTAAATCTACTACCAAGACTCCGTAAAATTATCTAAATAAATAATCAAAGCATCTTGTAGCATATCACCTACTATATTTTCTTCCTAATTTTTCTCATGTTGTCCATCCCTTTGTTTATTTGGAGCTCTACAGTCTTTCTTCAAGTGTCCTTTCTTCCCACAATTATAGTACTCTATCTTTCCTAGTCTGGATTTGGATCTACCCTTCCTAGACTTCCCACTGTTTCCTGGAATCTTTCCTCTTTCCCTTTATCTTCCCATGTTCTCCAAGGTCAATGCATTACTTGATGTCTCACCTATGCTTTTCTGTCGCATTTCCTTGCTAAGGATAACACCGACAACATCATCAATTTTCAGAGTGTTTGAACCAAAGACATAAGTACTTACGGCCATGACCAAGTCATTCCATATTTTTGGAAATGAGCACAATATTAGAAGAGCCCTAACTTCATCATCAAAGTCCAGTTTTATATAACTTAGTTGATCAGTAACCGTATTGAATTCATTTAAATGATCGACAATATACCCATCTTCTGACAAATTCATATTAAGTTATCACTTCATTAGAATTACCTTGTTGGAAGCCAAGGGTTTTTCCTATATTTTATCCAATGCATTCATCTTATCCTTTGTTGTATTTTCTTTCAAAATATTAAAATCCACTAACATTGCTATGCACAACCGTATCATTCCTAGTGCCTTTGTGTCAAGAATATCCGATTCTTCATCCTTCATACTCACCAATTGTTTTTATTTTCCACCCAATGGTAGGTAAATGTCCTTCTAATATAAATAATATTCCATATGCATCTTCAATAAATGGTAGTTTTGTTCATTAAAATTCTCGACCCTAAACTTTCCATCTTCCACCATTACTCCTTCTCAAACTAGGAACCCTCTTTTCCTTCGAGTTACCTTCCACTCTGATACCAATTATTATAAAAAATAGGATCATGAAGCAATAAAATAAACAAATGCAGAAGTAAAATAGAGAATATACACAATACAATAGATACATAGATATGTGTGTTTCACCCAGTGTGGGCTACGTCCACCAGATAAATTGGGTCCTTCCTTTTTTTTATTATTATCCATCAAATGAAGGGATACGACCTACATCATACCCACTGTCACTTCCTCTATTTCTCTCACAGTCTCCTCTATCAGAATACAATGTTCACTCATATACACAGTCACAATACAATTCCCTCATACATAAAAGAGGGTTTCCTTCTAGGGAAAAAATTCCTACCATAACTTCTACTGTCATATCTATGACCATATAATGAACAATCCAGATTGACTACAAAATTACAACAATTTACAAAGAATGTTTTCCCAAATTTTCACTTCGAGGGTGCTACCCCCGAATCCCACGCCAGGGGGGGCGGGGGGGATCCAAAATTTATTGTCACCCCCCCCTGGACCCCCCAGGTGAGAGAAGTGGACGGGGAATCCCCCACACACACCTCTGTCAGGTAATGGGATCCAAACGCCGCTGAAACAAGACCTATGAATTAGGAAGATAATTAGGATCCACAACCAACAACAAATGTGAAAACAAAAGACAATGAAGGATACCAAGATCAGTTCTTAAAACTTGGGAGTCTCATCCTATTGTTTCATATCAAAAAATTTTCAATTAAGTTTCTAACCAAGCCTTCCCTAACAAATGGAATGAAATTTCATTTGTCTCTATTTTCAAATTTGGAATCAAAATGACTCATCCAATGATTGAAGTATCATGACTACCCCCTTTCAACAAAGTTGTTTGGCTTGATCCTTGAACCAAAAATTAGTGAACCGATTAAGGAAAACATTAAAAGGGCTAAAGGACAAGTTGACTTTAGGAATCAACATGTTATAACTAATCACCCTTAGATTGAGGATTATAGAGACAAAAAAATAAGATCCCATATGTTGTTTTAATGATTTTAGAAAAATATTTGACAATATGCCTAGAGATAAGAAATGGGAAACACTAGAAGCAATAGGTATCCCTCCCTATCTTTTCAATGTTGTATTTAGTATCTACAAAAGGGTTATTTCTAGGATGGATTGTAATAATGATTGAAAAATGGAAATTAATTGTAATATTGGTTTTAAGCAAGCACACCACCTTTCTCCAACCCTTTTTTCTATCTACATTGAAAAAATTGAGCAATATTTATAAGAGGAGGGGTACATTGGTATAAATATGGTTGGACATGTTGATGCTCGAAACAAGAATGAAGTACAACACTTGAAAACACCATTGTAGGGATCTTGAGGGGGGAAATGAGGATGGAAACCTAAGTTAGTTTTAAATCCCTAAACTCGTTCATTATGTGTCTAGATTAATTACTTAAGATAGTCAATAGAGACTTTCCCATTGATGGTACTAATCCTCCATTTATGTGTACATGTAAATTTAATTAGATATTAATTTCCTTTAATATTCAATTAGAATGCATACTTAATCCTAATTAACTATGTAAATTAAATTTTAGTGCATAAATAAACTAATAAATGCAGGAAATGTTATGGTAGTTTCCCATTAACCTGAATACAACCTAAAATACTAGTAACCTAAGTTTAAAAAAGAAAAAAGAAAAAAAAGAACTGGAAATTGCATGATCATCTTATGAATACAATAAAAAGCGTAGAAATAAATTGTCACGTGCAAAGGAAAAGAAAAGTAAATATTGAAATAATTACATGAGTGAAATCGGTCATCAACTCAAGAGACTGTAAGTATATGACAATTGATCATAATTAGTAAATAAGTCATCCATGTGTACAACAATTAAACAAGCAAAAGAGTATTGAAATATGTTTGTAAATTAAGCAAGAAATTTGAAAAAAAAAAAAACATTACACACAAAGATAGAAAAGTGCAAGTATTCCCAAAGAAATATGTATTCATTAATGAAGACTTAAGTATAGTCAATAGTAACCCAAATTGATGCAGGAGCATCGCTCCACCTCAGCAATGCGCCATCATTCCAACACATCAACGCGCATTTCAGAGAGGGAGAGGCATTAACCCTTCCACTTTTAAATTTGAAATCTAATCCTATAGGGATTTGCGTTGTAAGGCCGTAAGAACCAAGCCATGCATTTGTACATGTATTAGATAGAGTTGCCTTAAATGGTTGAGTGTAAGCAGGTCTAGATCATAGTCAGGTCTGAATCATCATTCATTGTAATGAATCCGTAGGAGTATGGTGTCTTAACTGAGACAGTGATGGCACTAAGGCGATGAAGGGGATAAGCTTGTAGAGCCCTCTTTTGTAACAGAGAATTATGAGAAAGAGATCTTGAGAGGTAGAGAGGTCTTAGAAGCATAACTCGGGAGAGAGTTAAATTAGGAGAACTTGTGAGAAATGGGACTCTGTTACAGTCCAGTTTTTGTAAAACATCTGTATAGACACACAGAGATAATAGAAAAGCATTTTTTCTTGCATATGATGTGTTTATGTATTTTCATTCAATGTTATGATTTTATATGTCGTTCATGTTTTGAATGCGTGAACTGGTGACTTATTGTATGAGTTTCAATTTTTTCTCGTCTTTGAGTTTCGAGTGCAAGGAGTGCACATTGTCCACAAGCAGTGCCTTGATAGAAATAAGTTAACCTCGGGAAAGATCAGGAGAGATACCGCTGGACCTTCATCAACAGAAGTTAAAGGAGTGCACAAGAAGAACTCTGTGTTGAGTTCAAAGAGAAACAGAGTTATTGAGAACTTTGTAGAGCTCTGCCAAGTGGGCATTGAGCGAGTGCAAGTGTGCACAGAGAGAAATCTTTGTTGAGGTCAGGGAGAAGAGTATCAGAGGAAGATACTCACAGAGTTGTTGAACACTCTACAGAAAATATCTGCAAGGTGTGCATTGAGCAGAAGGAACGCCAGGAGGGCGAGAAGAATTTATTTTCAAGAAATCCTTCGGATCTGAGTTTGATGAAATCCCAGAAACAAAAGGAGCGTGTGGGAGGTAGAAATATTCGAGGAGATCAAGCCCGAAAGAGATAACGTAGAGAGTGTGTAGGAGACAGACTTATTCTAAGTCCAAAATCTCAGAAGAGATAATGCTTGCAAGAGTGTAAGTGAGACCCAAGATAGTCAGGTTCGTAGGAGAAAGTTCAAAGTTCAAAACCTTTGAACACTGAAAAAATCTTCTAAGTTAGAAGAAATCAGAAGATCACGAGGAGGAGCGACAGTGGCCATTGGATCACAGTGCAAAGGATCAACATCCATCTGATAAGAGAAAGGTGCACGAGCCTTAGCGCTTCGCATACACAGGAGGGAGAACTCATCAAAGTTCTGAAGTACCGAAGTAATTTGGGACCATCCATCGTCGAGGAAAACAGGTGGCGAAATATCCACAGCTCTGAAAGTTGGTGGATGAAGAGGAGGTGAAAAACCCGAAGTAGGATCCTGACCGTTGATCACTAGAAGATACATGTTAGTGGATCAAAAGCTTTGAGAAATCTATTCAAGAGTTTCCCAGTTGATATTTGAAACACCTGAAGCCCAAATAGCTGAAGGGATGAGAGCCATCGATATGCGAGGGGACACTTGTTAACATATCATGAACTCCAGGTGAGTTGTAGTGGGGTTCAGATGAGAATTGAGACTGTCAAATCTTGAAGACCCAAAGTGAATTTGGATTTCCAGATCCATAAGGGACATGGCGTGAATCTGTGGACTCTGAGTAAAGTCCTGAAGTAATTCATAGTCGTCATATTTCGGGAGACGTGGCATAAATACATGCACTTTGGGTAAATACCCAAAGTAATCCTTGATCATCAGATCAAGTGGACACGCGTCAGGATTCCACATACTTTGAGGGAAGTGAAAAGTTTGAGATTTGAGAAGTTCGAAGACGAAGACACGAGGGGATTGTAGTCGTTGGTCCAGGAGGAGACACGCCTCAGAGGATTACCAGCTTTGGATAAAAGAAACTAAGAGAAGATTTGAGATTTGATATTTCCAAATCTCAGAAATCCGAATCTATGAGAATCGTCGATGTGAAGGTAGACACATGGCAACAGATCCATAACTCCGGAAAAAAGGAGAGGGGGGAAGGTCTAAATACCTAGAGAAGGTCTTGATCATCGATCGAGAAGAGGGTCATAGGACCGTTGATCTGGGTTGAAAGGTCAAACTCCCAAAGTAGGAGCAGGACCGTTGATTGAGAAGGACAGGTGTTTGGAGATCATCAACTCCAAAAAATTGGAGTATGGAAGAAATCTGGGTTTGATATTTCAAAACCCTAAATTTAGAATCATGAAGAGATCTGGTTCGTGGATTTGGAAGGGGCTGATTTGAGCCGTCAATTCTGATAGTATCATCAATATCAGGAGATCGATGGTCCTGAAGCATTTCGGGGATAGGATTTGTGCGGACTTTAAAACATTGAGGGCACCCACAATCACGTGGACATCACCCAAGGTTACATCGAGAGGGGGCTTACCTGAAAAAGGAGCTAATGCCCAGCACTCTGAGATTTGATAGGAGAGTGAAAGGAAAGGTCATGGGTGACATTAAACCTATACAGGAAGGAAAATGGACTTGTGTATAGTTGATTTCGATTCAAAGAGGGACCTGAAGAATCTATCTGACTCAAAATTTTGAAATATCCTAGATCGGGAGGTTGCACATCCCTACAGGGGAGTAGGAGGGTTGCATCAGGTGGTATCAGAGCACAGAATTCAATTATGCAGGCAAAGGAGATAATATGATGACATCAAGTGGTATCAGAAGTGAAGGTTTGTCTATAGACAACAGGTGAAGGAAGGCAAAGTACTGATGCTCTGTGAGAAGGTTGTTGCATGTGCGCAGTAGCAAAAATTTAAACAGCCAGGTGAGATGTGAGAGAAGATGGAGATGCTCTCAGATGTAGAGTGTTCCATAGGCTTTCCAGGAGGGCGTGTATAAGGTAGAAATGGCTACCAAAGGCCATGAATGTGGTTGAAGAGAAGGACACAAGAAGAAATGCAATCTGGAGATGGATCTGGAGCTCAATGAGATAAGATCAAGGCTGGAACAACTAGCATTGAGGATGCAACAATAAGCAAAGGTACACTGGAGGTACGGATGTCCTCTGAACAGGAAGGAAAAATGGCATGTTCAAAGGTTGTGGGATAGAAGGCAGCAACAAGGGTTGAAAAGGTGGTTGAAGCATGTTGAAAACCTCAATGACATAGAGGAAGACGTGATTCACATCTGTGAACCAAAAGTTGGCAGACACCTCACTGATGAGGAGGAGGTGAGGTCAGTCAAAGATATCATAAACTGCTAGGAGGGAAGAAATGGACTTTTACGTTTCTAGGTGGGCAATAGAAAGATATCAGAGGAAGGTCTCATATACTGCCAGAGGAGCAGTGCTGAAAGTTCAAATTTCTAGGTGGGCAATGAGATGAGATCGGTTGATCTCATAGATTGCCACGTGGGAAGAAGAGAAGTCCCAAATTTCCAGGTGGGCAAGGGGAAAGAAATAAGACTGTCTGAAAGTATCAAAAGCTCATAAGTGAGTTCATATCAACAAGGAGTGTTGATAGGTGAAGATTCATGTGGATTTGTAGACCATATGAATGAAGATGATGAGAAGTTAGAAACTTCCACCATTAGAGAAGAATATAAAAAGAGTATTTTGATCATTGGAGGGATCAAAGAATTCCTACCAAATAGCCAAGTGAAGGACAATTCACACGATGAAAGTGCAGGAGTAGAGGAAGGACAACCAACAGTGACTGTCATGATGAAGGAGAAGATATCAGAATCTCCCTAAGGAGAAAAAGAAGAGGAGAACACAGTAGAGATGCTCACTCAATGGGAGATATAATTGAGGATATTGGAGGATTTGTTGCATTATCCAGAACCAGCAGATGGCTTCTAGAAGACAGTCATGCAAATTTCAGGAGAAGGGCATTCAATAGAATTTCTCAAAATTTTCAGCGAGGAAGCTTAACAGGAAATGACTGCAACACCGGAGCCTATAGTAGAAGAGGAAGCAGACAACATAGAATTTGTTGAGATGCATGGGAACTGGAAACCATAGAGAGAAGTAGGCATATCCAATAGGCTAAGTTGGAGATAGATGGAGGACAATACCATCTAGGAGAGAAATTTGAGGAAGTTTGAGATGTACCAGTAGAGGAGATGACAAAAACCAATATGTCAGAGGGAGAAACTGAGCAGCAACAGAGTGAGGATATTGCAGGATTGGAGTTTGTAGCAGAGTGGCAACTTAGTGCCACAAGAGGAGATCAAGACACCATGGGAAGTCATGATGATCTACTCTTTGAAGTGTTTGAGGACGAAGTGCAACAAAGAAGACTACATAAGAAGAGCCAGCCACTGGAGCCACTGGACATGGTGATAGAAGAGATAAGAAAGTTGATGTTGAGGTCAGCACAAGGAGAATTCAACAAAGGGACGTTGAATAGAGGAGAACCTACAACAACAATAGGGATGATGAAGGAGAAGAAGAAGAAGAAACATCAGCACCAACAACAAAGTAGAGGAGCAAGAGGACAACTCCAAGAAATAGTTTGGGATCTAGGAAGATTTCAACACTGGAGAAGAGGAGCTCATGATCAGGAGCTCATGAATTTTCCAACAGTGGAGTATGATGCAGCAGCATTGCTCCACCTTAGAAATGCGCCAACATTCCATCACATCAGTGCACATTTTAGAGAGGGAGACACATTAACCCTCCCATTTTTAAATTAGAAATATGATCCTATAGGGATTTTTGTTGTAAGGTCGTAAGAACTGAGCCATGCCTTTTTACAGGTAGTGGATAGAGTCGCCTTAAATGGTTGAGTGTAAGAAGGTCTAGATCATAGTCAGGTATGGATCATCATTCATTGTAATGAAGTTGTAGGAGTATGGTGTCTTAACTGAGACAATGATGTCACTAAGGTGGTGAAGGGGATAAGCTCATAGAGCCCTCTTTTGTAAAAAATAATTAGGAGAAAGAGATCTTGAGAGGTAGAGAGGTCTTATAAGCAAAACTTGGGATAAAGTTAGATTAGGAGAAATTGTGAGAATTGGGACTCTGTTACAGTCCAGTTTTTGTAAAACATTTTTATAGACACACAGAGATAATAGAAAATTTGTTTTTCCTGCATATGATGTGTTTATGTATTTGCATTCATTATTATTCTTTTATATGTCTTTCATTTTTTGAATGCGTGAATTGGTGAAGTATTGTATGAGTTTCAATTGTTTCTCATCTTTTGAGTTTCGACTGCAAGGAGTGAACATTGTCTGCAAGGAGTGCGTTGACAGAGCTAAGTTAATCTTGGAAAATCTCAGGAGAGATACCGTTGGACTTTCATCAGTAGAAGTGAAAGTAGTGCACATGAAGAAATCTATGTTGAGTTCGGAGAGAAATAGAGTTACTGAGAACTCTGTAGAGATCTTCTAGGTGGGCATCGAGTGAGTGGAAGTGTGCACAGAGAGAAATCTTTGTTGAGTTCAGGGAGAAGAGTATCAGAGGAAGATACTCACAAAGTTGTTGAACACTCTGTAGAAAATCTCTGGAAGGTGTACATTGAGTAGAAGGAATTCCAGGAGGGCGAGAAGAATTTGTTTTCAAGAAATCCTTCGAATATGAGTTTGACGAAATCCCATAAATGTAAGGAGTGCCTGGGAGGTTGAAATATTTGAGGAGATCAAGATCAGAAGAGATAACACAGAGAATGCGTAGGAGACGGACTTATTCTAAGTCCAAAAGATCAGAAGATATAATTCTTGCAAGAGCGTAAGTGAGAACCAAGATAGTTGGGTTCGCAGGAGAAATTTCAAAGGTTGAAACATTTGAACACTGACAAAATCTTCTAATTCAGAAGAAATCAGAAGATCAGGAGGAGGAACGACTGTGACCGTTGGATCATAGTGCAAAGGATCAACAGTCATCTGATCAGAGCAAGGTGCATGAGCCTTAGCGCTTCGTACACACAGGAGGGAGAACTAACCAAAGTTTTGAATTCCTTAAGTAGTTTGGGACCGTCCATCATCGAGGAAGACAGGTGGTGAAAGATCCATAGCTCTGGAAGTTTTCAGATGAAGAGGAGGTAAAACACCTGAAGTAGAATCCTGATCATTGATCGCTAGAATATACATGTCAGCGGATAAATAGCTTCAGGTAATCTATTCGAGAGATTCCCAGTTGAGATTTGAAACACCCAAAGCTTGAATAGACGAAGGGTCGAGAGCCCTCAATATGAGAGGGGACACTTGTCAACAGATAGCGAGCTCCAGGTAAATTGTAGTGGGGTTCAGTTGAGAATTGAGACTGTCGAATCCCGAGGACCCGAAGTGAATTTGGACCGCCGAATCCATAAGGGATGTGGCGTGAATCTGTGTAATCCACGTAAAGTCCTGAAGTAATTTGTAGTCATCAGATTTAGGGAGACATGGCATAAATCCATGCACTTCGGGTAAATACCCGAAGTAATCCTCGATCATCATATCAAGTGGACACACAGAAGGATTCTGAATACTTCGAGGGAAGTGAAGAGTTTGAGAGTTGAGGATTTCTAAGCGCGAAGATGCAAGGCGATCGCAGCCATTGGTCTAGGAGGAGACACGCATCAGAGGTTTACCAGCTTCAGATAAAAGTAATTGAGAGAAGAGTTGAGATTTGAGAATTATGAAGCCTGGAAATATGAATCAATGAGAACTGTCGATCTGAAGGTGGACACGCGGCAACTGATCTAGAACTCCGAAAGAAAGGGGAGGGGGAAAGGTCCAAATACCCGAAGAAGATCTTGATCATCAATTGAGAATAAGGTCGTAGGACCATTGATCTAATTTGAAAAGTCAAATGCCCGAAGTAGGAGCAGGATCGTTGATTGAGCAGGATAGGTGCCTACATATCGTGAACTCTAGAATATTGGAGTACAAAAGAAAGTTCGGTTTGATAATTAAAAACCCTAGAGTTTGGAATCTCGAAGAGATCTGGTCTATGGATTTGGAAGGGGCCAATATGAACCATCAGTTCAGATAGTACCGTCAAGATCGGGAGATCGATGGTCTCGAAGCATTTCGAAAATAGGAGTTGCGCAGACTTTAAAACATTGAGGGCACCTACAATCTCGTGGCCATCACCCAAGGTTACATCGAGAGGGGGATTACCTGAAAAAGGAGCTAACGCCCAACACTTTGAGATTTCATAGGAGAGCAAAAGGAAAGGCCGCGGGTGACATTAAACCTACACCAGAAGGAAAAGGGACCTGTGTATAGTTGATTTGGGTTCAAAGATTGACCCGGAGAGTCAATCTAACTCATCATTTTGAAATATTCTAGGCTAGGAGGTTGCGCATCCCTACGGGGGAGTAGGGGGGTTGCATCACAAATGGTTCTAGCCATTAGTCTAGCTTCCTATATACAAGATTTTTCCAAGACCATATGTTGTTTACAATGATTTAAAGTCAAGCATGATGAAGCTTTAAACACTGTGAATACTTTGTTAACTCCACATGCAGATTATATGAAGGCTATCTATGATCATGGCAATGTTAGTCATAGAGACAATGCAGAGAAATGCATACATGAAGAAAATAAACATAGATTACATATAGATTATGTGGGGACATCAGGTATCCTTGAGTCTTGAAACCCTCAAATACTATCAAGGCATGTGTCTAGTCTAACCATGTCAAATTTCAACGCATATAGGAAACATTTGAAGAAAGTTCAAAGTTGGCCCCATTCACTGCTCATCGTGTGACATTGGTGATTGGCGTGTTGGAAGAGGTTCCGTGAAATTTCAAGAGAGTTCCGAAAAATACCTAACTCACCTAACCCCAAATCCATTTACTCTTAAAGCGACCTTAAGCCCTAATACCTAATTAACCCTTAATCCCTCAACCTTATTTAATCACTAATCCCTTAACACAAAATATCTAAATCCCCTAACCCCTAAGACATCAACCCTTTAAAGCTTAATGCTAATCCCTATTACATTAATCCATAAACCCCTATGCCCTAAGCACTTAAACATTAATCCCCTATCCCATAATCCCTAATCCATTAACCATTAAACAACCTAACCCATAAGCACCAAATCCCTTGGCTCTTGACCCTTAATCCTGTGAAGTATAGAATCATTAAATAAACTCACATAAACACATAAAGAACACAAGACATAATATCCTCTCTAACCTCTTTCTTTATTAATCTTCTATCTTTTCCAACTTTCTATTGCATTCATAAACTCTGCATAACATTCATTCTCATGTATGCACACACATGTATGTATATGTATCTATATCTCCCAATCCCGTTACATATTTATACCGAAATCTAGGGCTTAAATAGCTATTCTATTTATCCAAAAAATAACCCAATGCAATGCATGGCATGGCCAGCTTTAGTTAACTGGTCATTTTCTTTCTTTTACTTGTCCTTCTTTATACAACTTTTTTGTTCTTCTATTTCTGGAAAGGCACACTATCGTCCTTTGTGATTTCTTCTCTCACTCACTTTCTTTATTCTCTTGTTTGTGTGTTATCTTCATTCTGTGTAATTTCGTTCCTTTGGTGCTCTTTATTCCTTCTATGTGATTTCTTCATACTTAAATTTTTCTCCAAAACTGCATGTCCAACACAAGGTAACTGCGAAGAACAAGTATCATTTTCCTAGGATAGATGACCTCTTTAATCATCTCAAAGATGTAAAAATATTCTCCATGATTGATCTCAGGTCAAGCTATCATTAGGTAAGAATTAGAGAAGAAGACATAAAAAATACTACCTTCAAAACAAGGTATGGCCATTATGAGTTCACAACGATTCCATTTGGGTTGTCAAATGCACCAACTATCTTCATGTGTCTCATGAATGGTATATTCAGGAATCACTTGGATGAGTTCATCATTATCTTCTTGGATGATATTTTGATATATTCTAAGTATGAAGAAGAGCATGAAAAACACTTAAGAATTTTTTTATAGGTATTGAGGGAGCATCAGTGGTATGCCAACTTGAGAAAGTGCTCATTCTACCAGAAGAAAATTCATTATTTGGGCCATATCATTTCATAGGAAGGGATAACAGTGGATCTAGAAAATACAAGGTCCATTGAAGGATGGCCAACACCAAGGAATGTCTCAAAGGTGAGGTCATTCATGGGCCTTGCATGTTACTATAGGATATTTATTGACAGATTCTCAAATATTACACACCCAATCACTTCCTTAAAAAATAAAGGTGTAAAGTTTGAGTGGAAAATGGATTGTGAAAGGAGTTTCCAACACTTGAAGCAATTATTAACAAGTGCTCCAATACTGAGGATTGTTGATCCAAATGAAAATTCCATTGTATGCATTGATGCATGTAAAGAAGGACTGGGTGGATTCCTTAGTCAGAATGGGTATGTAGTGTGMTATGAATCAAGGAAGYTGAAGGAGCATGAAAGGCACTATGCTACTCATGATTTGGAGTTGGAAACCATAGTGCATTCCTTGAATATGTGGAGGCACTAACTCATGGGAAAAATATTTGAGTTAAAGACAAACCATAGTGGTCTGAAATACTTGTTTGGACAACCAACTCTAAATGGGAGGAAAAGAAGGTGATTATATTTCCTTAGTGAATATGATTTTGATATAAAACATATCAAAGGTAAAGAGAACAAGGTGGATGATGCACTCAAAAGGAGGGTGCATGAGATGCATGCTACAACCATTAGCATGTACTAATCATATTTGAAAGAAAGGACTCTAGAGGTTGTATAATCATACCAAAAGTACATGGAGGTAAAGGAAAAACTTCAAAAAGGTAATTTAAAATAGAAAGTTGAAGACTATAAGATGGAAAATGATGAAATTATCATGTACAAGGGCATAATTTATGTGACAAATTCCTGGGAATTGAAGAATATGATATTGGGAGAAATGCATAGTGTTCCTTATGTTGGACACCCATCTTACCATAAAAATATTGCATCTATCAAGAGCGAATACTATTGGCCAAGAATGAAGAAATAAGTTGTTGATTGTATTGCCAAGTGTTTCGAATGTCAAAAAGTCAAGGTTGAGCACAGAAACCCAGCTGGTCTGCTACAACCATTACCCATTCTTGAGTGGAAGTGGGAAGTTGTAACAATGGATTTCATCACCAAGTTGCCCAGAACAACCAAGAAACATGATTCCATCATGGTGATGGTGGACAATCTTACTAAATCTGCCCAGTTTATTCTAGTAAATCTCACTCACAAGGCAATCAACATTGTTGATATTTATATGAGGTAAATTGCTCAACTACATGTTGTACCCAAAACCATTGTGACTAAAAGAGACCCAAAATTTACCTCAAATTTTTGAAAGGATTATTCAAAGGATTTAGAACCAACATGAACTTTAGCATGAACTATCATCCAGAGTCGGATGGGAAAACAGAGATAGTAAATCAAGTGATTGAATATATGTTGAGGACATATGTGATGGATAAACCATACAAATGGGAGGATTACTCTCATTTTTTGTATTTTTCTTATAAAAATGGGTATAAATCATCCTGAAATATGATCTCATTTGAATCTTTGTATGGAAGAAAGTGCAACACACTTGTAAGTTGGGACAACCCAACAGATAGAGTAGTGGTTGGGCTAAAATTACTCAGGGAAATGGAAGAGTAAATGATTAAAATAAAACAAAATTTAAAGGCTTCACAGGACAGGCAGAAAAACTATGATGATAGAGACAAAACCCACAAAGAATTTAAAGTGGGTGGCCATGTGTTCTTAAAAGTAAAGGCCAAGAGAATTTCCATGAAATTGGGAAATTGTTCAAAGATGGAAGCTCTTTATTGTGGGCCATTTGAAATCCTAGAAAGGATTGGGCTTGTAGCATACATGCTTTCTTTACCTACATCAATGTGTATTCATAATGTATTCCATGTATCATTTCTTAAAAAGTATGTACTTGATGCTAATCATGTCAGTGATTGGAATGTGATTCAGGTGGAGCAGGAAGGTGACTTTCAAGTGCATCCAATGTGCATATTGGACCAGAAAATCAAGCAAATCTAGAATCGATCCATAGGGATAGTAAAGGTCCAATGGACCTGGTACAGTATCGAGGATGCAACTTGGGAGCATGAAGAGCCTATGTGGGTAGCGTATCTGCATCTTTTGAAAATTGCTAAATTTTTTATTGTATATGAAGAGCCTATGCGGGTAGCATATTTTTTATTATATATGCATGTGTCTTTTAAGACACTTGGCACCCAAGGGAATCCCTTGTACCTACTTTAAAACTTAGGATATATTCATATCCATTTCTTTATATTTAAGAAATACTAATATAATATTCTATTGGGATTAAGCCCCCTAGCTTAGCCCCTTCCTAGAATCTTAGCCCCCCTTTCCATTTCTAGTGGATTTTAAACCCCCATAATTATTTATGGGTCAGTCTGCAACAATGATGTACTTTATTAA
>ML814086.1:4394-15874 GCA_009831015.1 Picea engelmannii | reverse complement strand
TATATTGGGACATAGTGAGAATGGGGAGATTACAGATTATTCCTTCATGGAGGCAGCTATGAATCATACCTTATGGTACTAGACTAAAGGAGGAACTTGTACTTATATTGGTTAACTCAAGAGATGGATTGAATAAGTGGGTTGCCATGCCTGTCGGATTGAAGAAGTGGTTTGTTGAGCCTATGGAATGAAAGAAGAAGGTTGTCAGGCCTGTAAGAATTGTATCCAGGTGAGAGAACTGTTAGGAATTGATTTCCCAAGGTTCCAAACTATATCTATAGGGCTCTGAGACTTCATGTCTAGCCTATTGTTGAAGCCTCAGAAGGGAAGTGGGGCAGTCGAAGGATTGTTGAGAAAAAAAGGGGCACACTTCCTGGGGTGGGGTAGGCATGTGGGGAAGTAGAGATTGCAGGATTTTAGTTTGAGTTGGCACATGTGTTTGAGTTTGTATGTTGTTAAAGAGACCTTATCCTAGGTTAGAAGCCACATACCCTAGTGGAATTTATCCCTGACTCGGGGGTGACCCACTGCTGATAGTTATGAGCAGTGTGGTCTAAGGTTGGTAGGAACGTGGAAGGTATGCATGCAGTTGGTTTTTATTTCCTAAAATAAGTGTCATTATTGTGCTTATTTCAATTATTGTGTGTGTGTGCAATTATGAGTTTCTTTCATGGAATCTCTGTTATTAAATTCTATATATGAATTTTTGTTTTTTCATGCATGTTGTTATTATTCCACTTGACTTTGTTCGTATGAAGAATTATTATTTAATTTAATGGTATCATAATTCATAATTCCTCATGGCGTGTCCTGACTTAGGATGGGAACATTACAAGAGAATTTTTTTCGAGTCCTTGATAATGCGGATGTTACAAAGTGGTATTAGAAATAAAAAAAGTTTAAGTGGCATAGCCTAGTCAGTGGTTGGTTATGTTACAGGGATATTGATCAAATATCTCAGATATAAGATACTCTTAAATTCCCCAAAGTGTTGACGCTAAAAATGTGATCCTTTCATTAATTTATAGTTGATTCTGCTTGAGAGAAAATTGCTTTCTTGGACCAATACTACTTCTTGAAAATTGATAATGTCTTGTCAAAATATTGATACAACATCTAGTTTCATAACTGTTCCCATATTTCCAATTGATTTTACAAAATTTTACTGGGAAGAAACCAATTTCTACCACTATAGGAGCCTTGTTGATACTGTTGTTGGGTGTGTTGTCCTTGTCCAATTGAGCCTTTTCTTGAATCCTTTTGAATGGATCAATTGATTCCCATCATTTCATCATGCACCTTTTTCCTCGACTGCTAAGATGATGCGTTAAACATTTCTTTCCAGTTGACAATACCCAATGACACAGGGCACAATGGACCAATCCATCGCATCCTTTTATTCAAGCTTCTCTAGTACACTGATGGGATTGGTCAATGAACTTTAAGGTAGATTCTCGAATGCCCCTTTTCCCTCAATATCATGCTAATGATGCCAGATAAGAACATTCCTCTCATAGTGAAACAAAGAACACATTGAACCAACATCTACAACCAATATGGTTCATAATCCACTCTTGAGTGGAGGGAAAATGAAAGTGGGTCATCGTCTGAGACACCTAACATTCGAGTAACTCACCTTTAGAACCAAAATTACTCACAGATTGGTGGTTCATGATCTCTGTGGTTTTCTCTGATAAGAGTTTGACACATGTTTGTGTAGACAACTAATGAGAGACAATGATTTGGTATTCTTGGTATGATCTATGAAGATCTTGGAGTTGTGTGAATGCACATGTAGAGGTGATGATTATTGGCCCATGTCAAGTGCATGCATTGGAATGATGATAAGTGAAAGGATGGGGACGTGATTCTTGATGTAGTTTATGCATCATATCTCTCCTAACTAATTTGGTAGACTATCAATGAATCTCCCCACTCCCCTGAGACATTTTTCCTCATTCCTTTGTTTGAAACATGTGTCCCTTTCCCCATGGTTGTGAGCCTTTTGAATTTTAAGGAAACATGTGAAATTTGAATGATGTCACGCTGGAATTAGCATGGATCTATGGACACATGGTAGATTATAATTCATCCACATAGGTTTTGAAGTGTCCTCAAGGACTCAACACCAATGTGGCGAGGCTCAATCATGGTATCCAAAATAATGGTGGGCCTCTACATTACAGGTGGTGATATCTAACATGCTTTGAAAATATGTGTCAGTAACTCCTTAGGTTCTTTCCAACTTCCAAGGTGTCTAGGTGGACTATTACACTGGCTCCAGATGGCATTGAGTGAATGGTTGAATACACAATGATTTGGCAGATATGAAACATAGAAATATTGGAATACCACTATCACGACCCTAGGGTAGTGGTTTTACTTTTCTGTATCTTACCATGTGACACCATTAACTCTTCTCCATATAGCTCCCTAAAACCGTTTGCATGCCCCAATGTTGTGTTAAATCTTGAACACCTTTCCAATGTGACATGCATCCTCAATTGTTGATCAAGCTCACTTGTAGTCATCTCATAATCAAGCTTGCACCTTCACCCAAGCTTTCTCTTTGAGTCCTATTTAGATTCTATGGTTCCATTTGGGTGAGGGACTAATCTTATTTTGAACACGATAAACACATTTATTCTTCTAATAACCACATGAGTATTTGAAATTCAGCTTCAGGCAGGGCCAGATTTTTATTTGTAACAATTCATGGGCTTTCAATCGCAATATTTTCCTCTCTGATCCATGAAATATGTAAGATACCTTTTATCCTGATGATCTTGAATTCCCCCCCCCCTATTCTTGATTAGTTTGCACATTAATGACTGGATCAAATATAGTACTAACATTGACTCCAACGAGGACATCATACCCTTGTGTTATGATGAGAACTGTAAACCAAGTGCCTTCTCATGTTGGGTTATGTATTTTTCATTAAAACAAACTATTCTCTTTGCACCTGAAAAACTGATCTGAGAGGCGAAACAAAAATGCTCAACTTAAAGATAAAACCCTAAATTCTTTCTTGTGTAAAATATGGAGAATGAAGTAAAATTAAAAAATACATAACAAGAATGTAAAAATATTTATTTATTTACAGGGTAAGAGAATTCGTAGCATTCAATATTATAGGAAATGTTTGAGGAACTTCCCATTTACGAGAGCCCCCAAAAAATATCCATCCAGTTGTGCTAGCTCATATGTGTTATTATCTTGTGATACAACTATATGGAAAGGTCCAAGCCAGAGTTTGTCAAATTTTCCATGATTTCCCTTTGCTTATCTTTTAGCATCCCACTTTACAACTAGATCTCTTGTCATAAAGATTCTCTCCTTGGACCTCTTGTCAAAGATTTCTTTCATTATTTCCTCATGAGATTGAGACCTCAGTTGTACCTAATATCTTACCTCCTAGACTTCAATCAATTGGTTGATTCTTCTTTGCATATCAGATGACTATGCCTCTTCATCTTGAAGAAATTTCATCACAGGAAGACTGAGCTATATGGGAAAAATAGCTTCCATCCCATGTACCATTTGAAATGGAGAAGTACCAATGGACCTTTTGATGATTACTCTATATGACCAGACTACATATTTTAGGTGGGAATCCCAAGCTTTCTTTTTTTGGGACAACATCTTCGTGATGATCTTAATGAGGTTCTTATTGGATGAATCAACCAAGCTATTTCTATGTGGATAATAAATTGTGGAATGTCCAAGCTATATGTTGTAGTTTTGACAAAATTCCATCATCTTGGTAGATTAAATGTTTGGGCCTTATTAGTTATTGTCTTCCTAGGGCATCGAAACCTTGATTAAATTTTATCCTTAAGGAACTTGATGATGATTGAATCAGTTGTTTCCCTAATGAGGATTTCCTCCACCCACTTGGTGAAATAGTCTGTGACTATCATGATCTATTTGTGTTGCCCACTTGAATTTGGGTTGATTTAACCAATGAATTCTACTCCCCATTTTTGTAAGGGTACTTCTTCTTTGATAAGTCTAAGTGGGAGAGGTTCCAATTTCTACTTCCCTACAAACATATGACACTCTACACAGGCCCTAGCCATGTAGTTCACATTAGAAAATAATGAGGGCCAATAATAGCCAACTCTAAGGATTTTGTATGCAGTGGCTCTCCATGCATGATGGCCCCCACATATCCCTTTATGAAATTCATTAATAACCTCCTATCTTTCTTCTTTAGTAAGGAAATTCAACAATATGCCTATTGAGTCCTTCTAGAAAAAAATTTATTCCAAAATACAGTACTTCATAGCTTTGAGCTTGATAAACCTAGCCTTAGCTTTGTCCCATGATGGTGATAAACTTAGATTCTGAAGGGAAAAAATCACATCTTTATACCAATAATATTCATCAAACTCAGGGATTACCTTAGAAGATGGTTCTTTTGTTTCATCCTCTCCTTACTCTACTTCCAGGGTGTTTGTTGTTAGAGAATTTAATTAAATGGCATTGTAGTTTGATTCACCCATGAGTTTGGATAGGCCTTGACCCTTTACCCACTTGGTGAGATTTATATCCAAATGATACTCCTACATATTGGCAATTCTTTTTCCTCTACTACCCTCATTGTCAGGTCATGTGGGAATTTATTTAATAGCAATGTTAGGTACATAATAAAAAATTTTGGAGTGCAATATATAATCTCTGAAAGCTTTTAATGACTTAACCAGGTCATATGATTGTTTTTAAAGATTAATATATTTCAATTCTACATTCCTCAAAGATTTGTTGAAGAAGGCTACAGGTTTTTCCTGATTTTCATCATTTTTCTGCAACAAGAAAATAATTATAGTATGTTCTGAAGAAAAATAAAAAAAATAAAAAAGTTCTTATCATAATTCAGGCTAACTAAAAATGGGGATTCTCCCAATGCCTCTTTGATTATTTGAAAATATTCTCTAGCCTCAGGATTCCACTTCAGTTCATGATTTTTCTTTAACATGTTGGTGATATGCCTAGCCATCTCAGCAAAATTTGGGACAAATATTCTCAGTAATTTGATTCTACCCAAGAAATATTGTAATACCCCAAGGTCGAGCCCCTGCTGAATTGTAATGATGTTTATAGGCTGTTGAGCCAAGTGTTTATAAGTTGGGAGTCTTATGTGTTTATTAGGGCAGAGAGACTAGATCTTGAAGGCTAGAGAGGTTGATTGTGTATATGTAAATACTCACATCATTAATATAATTACATCATTGTGTGTAGACCAACCACGAAGAAAGAGTTATGGGGGAATAATCTCCACTGGGTAGGGAAGGGGATGGAGCTGAGAGGATAGGAAAAAGGGATAAGATTGAGGGCTTAACCCCAAGGGAATATTATAATGTATTTTTCTGAAATAGTAAAGTTTAGGAAATAAACCTTGTTATCCTAAGTTCCTTTGGGAAAAGAATGAACTCCAAGTTGAGAGGGATGAGCTCCCAAGAGAGCCATGTGTCAACCTAGGTGCATGCAATTTTATAGGGGGAAATATGTCATTGTGTGGGTTGGTTAGACATTCTTTCCATGCTCCCTACTCACACGTGCAATCAGACTGAGCATTCACGCAGCTAGCCATTTCCTCCATCATTGACCTCTGCAACCTCTAAAACCTGCAAACCTATGAAGCTAACCCATTTTCTTGTGAGGCACAGAATGACTGTGTAGTCCCTGAGCCATATTTTCTCTGTACCATGTTTTCTCATGTTTTCTTTGTACTAGTGTGAATTTTTGTCATTATTAGAGCCCATACCCTATTTTTCTATTGCGATTACCCATTTGACTTAAGAGCAGGACAAAGGAAGTAAGTTATCAGGCCTGTTGTTTTGACAAGGTGGGTTGTCAGGCTCGTGGATTAAACAAGTAGGTTTTCAAGCTTGTGAGAAAATCTCTCCAAGTGAGAGAGATTGTTGGGGAAGTGATTTCTCCTGGAGGGAGTCCAACAACAACTACAGAGGTCTGAGAATTCTTGATACAGCCTATTGTTGAAGCCATGGAAGGGAAGTGGAGCAATCAATGGATTGTGGAACAATGAAGGTGTATATTCCCAGGGTGGGACAGGTATGTGGGGAATGAGAGTCTGTGAGAGGTGGGAATAAGTAGGATCCTAGGAGGGAATCCTTCCTATTGCATTGTGCATCTTTCTATAGTTTCATCCTAGCCTAGGATTCCCTTTACCCTGGGTGGAGTTTAGTCCCATCTCGAGGGTGACCCACTACTGAAAGTGATAAGAAGCGTGGTCTAAGGCTGGGAGGTTCGTGGAAGGTCTGCACGCAGTTGGTGGTCTAATCATAAAAATATAAGTACCATTTCTATTTTAATTTGTTATCCTGTACATGTATTTATATTTATAAGAATTGCATGTGTTTCTGCATGTATGTTTTACTGTGATTTCCACATTTAATTTTTGTTTTAGTAGAATGCATATTGGATTTTTAAGTTCATATGTATGATGTTCCACAAAGAGCTCTATCTTCCACATCCCAACAAGTCTATGCATGGCTATGGAAAATTTTGGTTATTAGAACAGAGTGAGAAGTTTTGTTTTGTACTCATCTCATATGAAATTGCCCAGCAAAAGGTTGGGGGTGTTACAAATTGGTATCAGATCTTGAACAAAGAAGAATTATAGTGTTTTTTTCCTCAGCCTGGGTTGTCAGGGGATGCTACAAATTGGTATCATAGCCCATGGTTTCAATATTGAACCTGGATGGGCTACAGATGTGGAATTTGGAGTCAAAAATTCCACATGGATTTGATGTACAGAGTGCCAGAGCAGCACTAAGAGAGATCCTGGTTGGTATTGGAAAGCTCACGAGGTATGACAGTTCGATAAAGTTAGCAAAGAAAGGAGATAGCAGTAACTATGGGTTTGGAACCACAAATTTTAAATTTGGGCTATTGGATTTATTCGGGAAGAGATAGACCCCTCACAACCGTCAGATCCAGAGAAGGTGTACGAAGGTTAAGCATAGAATTCCTTCAGAATTATCCCCTCCAACCATTTTAAAACTATAGCAGAGAAAACTGTCAAAGCTCGGAGCTTTGAATCCCTAGAGCCCTGAAGTCCTGAAGTCTGGAACCAATTTAGACCATCCATTTCCAGGGACATGTGTCTACATATTAAGCAATGTTCATAGTTTCGACAATCTGGGGGTTGTGCGGTGTTTCAGCAGGGAAATCCTCTAAAGCCCTGAACTCTGGAGTTACTATGGATCGTTCGTGTTTGAAGACACATGTCAGCAGATCATCATATTCATATTTTTGACAATACGAGGGTTGTGTGGTGTTTCAGCAAGGAAATCCTCCAAATTTTTGGAGCCCTGAATCCTAGAAGCTATGAAGTCCCGTAGTGATTCTTAGTCATAGATCATTTGGGAGAAGGTGTACCATTGGATTTCCCAAGTGTTTCGGTGGTTCGGTGTTCGAGGAAATCCCTTGGATATTGTTCGGCAATCGACAGTTCGACAGTTTTGAAAAAATGTTGATGAGAAGAAATCGTTGAAGCCTCAAAGCTATGGGAAGCACTTGTTCGACAATCGGGAGTTTGGGAGTTTTGAAAAAAAGTTGATGAGAATAAATCGCCGAAGCCCCGAAGCTATGGGAAGAAATTGTTCGGCAGTCGACAATTCAAGAGTTTTGAAAAAACACCAATGAGAATAAATCACTGAAGTCCTGAAACTACAGGAAGCAATTTTTCGATAGTCGACAGTTCGACAGTTTTGAAAATGTGCAGATGAGAAGAAATCACTCAAGTTCTGAAGTGTCGAAGTTCCAGAGCTCCAATGTGACATGGCATGATGATGTCACCTAGGGTGATGTGGAATTATTCTATGCCTACCATATGTCACTTTATTTTGTACCTTTTATAGGCCTTAGGTGATAATTATGACCTGACATGTGTCACTCGATGGTGAGGCCACGTGTCACCCCGTGTTTCTGACACATAGCACCTCTGGTGTGCAATACTAAGTGGACCTCGTGATTTCACCAATTCAGAGTTAAAAAGGAATGAAGTGTGAGGAAGGTGAAACCCTGGAAGCTCTGAAGAGTGAAGTAAATCCTCAGCATTGATCGAGAGAGAACACACAATAGTAGATCTCATGGTCCAGAGACTTGGTACTCTATAGGAATTGAGTTGCAGGTTGCTTTGAGTTGAGAACTCCCAAAGGCCAGAGTTAATATCGACCATTTATTAGGAGATGATACATGGAGGAAGGATAGGATCTTTGGTAATTCGACACTCTAGGAGATATGTGGAGAGGTCCTTTGGAAGCCCTGAAGCCGGAGTTGCGGAGAAAATTCTAGCCGCTGATCGAGAGAGAATACATGGTAATAGATCCTACAGTCCAGAGACTTGACACTCTAGAAGGATTGAGAGTGTGGATAGTCTAAAACTCTCAAAGCATGGAGTCCTGTAATGGATCTCAGTCGTTGGATGATGGGAAGCCGTGGACCGTTGATCCATCGTTCTTCGCGAGTTTTCCAATTGAGCGCTTCGGGCGATTGGAACTTTGGAGTTGAGAGAACCTCCAAAGCTCCAGAGCCTTGAAGTCCCAAGGCTCCAGATAAGTGCCTATATGTTAGCTCTAGGTCACAACCTTTGGTCACATGATATTAGGGGCCAAAGAAAAGGAGATAACTGCCCGAAAATTGTTTGTAAGAATAAAAAAAGGGCTTAAAAAGAAGCCCGTGAGGTTCTTGATTTTAAGGACCTACACCTAAAGAATAAAATAAGGCTTGTAAACCTGAAGAGAGGATCCAACATGGATCCAAGAATCAATTCAAATATGATATGGGATAATCCATGTATAGGGATTGCATCCTCAAAAAAATATTTGTTCAAGTATCCATAACTTCCTTCTCAAAACTCAAAATTGAGCATGGAAGCAGGAATTGGAAAGGTCTTGAACAATAGAATATAACTGTTCACCCAAAAATTGAATTTGAACATTTAATTTCTCAGGAAATCAATAGAAAAGAAGTTGGATATATTAATGAATCAGAATGGTTCATGTTTTCATGAAATTATTGAGAATAGTTTGCCTGACAATGTTTTGTTGGCTACGCATTTTTGCAGAATTATAGCTCTCAGAATGGAACAAAGTTATCACAAAGTGCAGAGAGATGGATGATGCACAAGAGGATTACAGTCGAGAATATGAAATCAGAGGGATTAATTTCCAATTGGGTATGGAAGGAACAAACTCCAATGGACATGGAGAATAAAATGATGATAACATATATATGGTAGAGGCCATTAGAAATTTGCAAAGAGGAATATCCAGGAGTGATAGTAGACATCACCATCACTATCAAAGAAAATCCAAAAGGAGAGAACATAGCAGCTCAAGTCCATCCCCTATCAGAAAGAATAAGAGGTATGGGGTGGATGAATTGAAAGGAGAAATGAACAAAATAAAGCCTCCTTCTTTTGATGGTGAACAAAAGAAGGATGAAGATGTCGAGACATGGATGCTATGTATGAGAAAATATATAATTTCATAACTATTTTTCTCATGCAGAAGGAATAATTGTTATTTATCAACTGAAAGGAAAGGAATCCATGTGGTGGGATCAGCTTGTGCAAGTGGAACAGACCAGGGAGAAGAATGTGACCTTGATGGAATTCAGGAAGCATTTTGAGAAGAAATACTTAACCAAGAGGTATTATGACAAAAATATGAAAGAGTTCTTTGAAATCAAACTGGGAAGCATGACCATTGATGAGTATGAAAGGATATTTTTAGAACTATTGAAGTATGTCTCCTTCATCAAGGGTGAGACAATTAAGATCCATATATATTTGAGTGGGATGCCATCCTTCAATAGTGATAAGATTCAGTATGATGATCCTAAAACCTTGGAGGAAACCATATGGAGGGCTAAGTGCTTATATGATCAACAAAAAGGAAAGACTACTTTCCATAAGTCTTGGGAGGACAAGAAGAACTTTAAGAGGGAACAAAGGCAGAAGGGGAACAAGCCACCCTTCTTCAAAAATAGTCCTCAAGTACAACCATCTTTTAGAGAGAAAAAAATGGCTAAGGTAGGTGGGAAAAGGCCAAGGAAGACACCCAGACAATGTTGGGGTTGTAAAGGAGACCATAAGTATAGATATTGTACTCACAAAAGTGACAAAGTGAGAGTTTTCCACAATCTACAACAACTTGAAATAGTGGAATACATGGGAAGAAATGTACCAAGGATCTATGCAACCCTTGACAACAAGCAAGAAGAATTTAAATCACACATGATTGAAGTATAAGGTATGATCAATAACCATGCCTTTGCTATTTTAATAGATTCAGGGGCTAGTCATAGCTATATAGATCCCAATGTAGTGGAAATATTGCATTTTCCAACAAGCAAGCATGGGAAATCTTGGTTGGTGCAGCTGGCTGCAGGAGCCAAGAGAAAGGTTGTTGAGTTGGTTAAATCATGTCCAGTGGACATGAATGAGCTAAGTACCAAGGAAGATTTGAACATCCTTCTCTTGGGTTCATATGACTGTCTAATTGGTATGGATTGGTTATACTAACACCATGTTGTATTAGACTATCATAACAAGGAATTTACTTGCCTGAATGAGGAAGGGAACCCAAGAATAGTCCAAGGAATTCCTAGGGAAGTTATTGTCTGAGAGATCTCAACAATGCAGCTAAAGAAGTGTAACAAGAAGGGATACCAAATATTTGTAGCCCATGTGGAGGAAGAACCTAAGGATAAGGTGCCAAATATGGAGGATCACTTAGTCCTGAAAGATTTTGAGAATGTGTTTAAGGAGATACCAATACTACCCCCAAAGACATATATTGATTTCTCTATAAATTTGATTCCTAGAGTAGCTCCAATATCAAAGAATCCCTACTGGATGAGTACACCAGAGTTGAAGGAACTACGAATGCAACATGAAGAACTTTTGAAGAAGGGGTATATACGCCCAAGTGTGTCACTGTAATGTCCCCACTTTGGGACATTATCACAGGGCAGAGATTTATGATGACCAGAGTAGCCAGATGGATGCTATAGTGAGTACAAGGGTATTTGAGAGACATTGTGGGGTCCAGCTTGCATTGATGATCATATTCCATCATTATGAGCCATTCTGCATAGGTTGGTTTTGGTTTCGTTGCATTCTGACGATTTCCAGGATTTTGACTATTTTGAGCTATAAGTCAATGGAATTCACTGAAGAGGTCATTTTGGGAACATTACTTGGAGGAACCTCTCAGTGTAATAGCTCATTGGAATCGGGAGGAGAAACACTACAGGATGGGATGGCTAGAAGTGACTTTCAGTGGCCAGGGAAGCCATAAAGAGAGATAAGGAGCTTTTCAAAGGTAAAAAGGTTAATTAATTAATTAATTAAATATTAATAAAATGAAAGTCACTTTGGAGGGACAAGGTGAGCCAAAAAGTATAAAGGAAAGGCAAGGGCCTCTTCTCATTCATTCATGTAT
>ML814085.1:35991-48266 GCA_009831015.1 Picea engelmannii | reverse complement strand
AATCCCAATAGAAATTCTGAAGAGAAGATGGCGATTTAGATAAACATGAAAAGAGTACTTTAGATACCAAGTATGCTCCAAGTGAAGTTGAAGATGATTCTACAAAGAGTGAGGATACTTTAATGGTAGCACAATTACTAGCACATATGAGGTTAGAGGAATTCTCTACATCAAATGAAGAGGAAGGAGAAAATTAGGTAGAGAAACCCCTTTCAAAACCATATCATGTGCATAGTTCATCAAAAGAAGAAGAAGATTCATTAAAAATAGAGGTTAGGAATATAATTAAGTAGATGATAGGAATAATGACAACAAATAGAAGTGAGAAAATAATAAGAAATTGGAAATTGACAATGACAAAGAACAACAATTGACGTAGTGGTTAGAATCCCTTTGTTCAATGAAACTGAAAGAGATGATGCATACCAATAATGGTTCATGTGTGAAGCTACTTATTTGTCAAAAACTAACAATACAATTTTATACATATTCTTACACCTTTATTAATCATTTTAAAATCACTTATATCTTAGTGATATCTAAAACTAAATACCCTTTGCTTTGTTATATTATATTCACCATACATTTATAAAACAACTAAATTAAGCTCTCACTAGAGTCCTAACTTTTCAGTCTCGTGGTTATCTAAGTTCTTGTGAAAGGATGAAACAAACTAAGACTTGGAATTTTTATAACCTCTGCATTTTTTACACAAGAAAAATTGCTCACTATATTTATAATGTATGGTATTACCAAAATTACATTGACTACTTCCCAAGATGGAAACGATATCACCAGTCCAAAATTACATATTAGTTTGTCCAAAATTACATGATAGTATGTCTGGTAGTAAACACAGACATCTTTGCTATCCGACTATAAGAGCTTTTACCTTCGAAGTTTTAGAAAATTGCATGAAATCACATGATATTCAATTTTCCTTTTTTTTTTTTTTCCTCTCGAAACTATTCCATTTTATTCAATTCCATATCTATCAATAATCTCAATTTTAAATTTAAAAAATGATGAAATTATTATTTTAATAAATATGAGTATTGATGGTTCATTATTCAATTTTAAATTTAATAAGTAAATTAAATTAAATACTCCACCAATTTTAAGCATGCCCATCAATTCTATGATTATATTTAATTTTAAATATGACAATCAATTCGTCCACTATATTTAATTTTAAATTTAATAAGTAGATTCCCGTGAAGAAAATAAAACACTTTGATACATATAAAATTATAGTGTATGAACGGCATAAAACACTTTGATACATATAAAATTATAGTGTATGAACGACATTCGCACCAAAATTTGTCATGCTTAGTACCCGAATCCCACCTCTTATTTGCTATGCTTCATTACCTCGAACCCACTAGTTTTTAATTTTCTCAAATGGGATAATGAGAGGAACCACTATGTTCAAATTAAGAAATTTATTAAGGTGGCTTTTACGTTCTTCTTATATTTAAAAATGAACCAAATTAATTCATTTTTTAATGTGCACATTAAAAATTAATTCCGTCTCTTCCAAATTCAAAGGAATCTTATATGACGCCATAAAGAGCTTTGAGAAAAGATTTTAAATGCCCCATCAAATCTACATGCTTTAAAACAACTTAAGAAAATAAATGATGGGTTCTATATCTGAAATTAGAGCATACTTTTAGGAAACGAGTTATTGTATTCAAGGTAGAAAAGTGGTTTAATCATAAAGTAATGGTTTCTCAATCTAGCGAATCCTTTTTTATATGGTTTTACCCAACTTACTATTGTAACATGATATTTTTCAAAACATGTTGGTATGTTTGTTAATGAGATTTAGTTTAGTTGGTTAAGAGGAGAAGTTGTAATTTATGATTAAATTTTGTTTGTGACATATTTATTTCGTGGGTCGTTTATTTTTATAAAGAGTTTTTTTGTGTGTGGATGAAACTAGGTGCAATCCTTTAATGAGATTGATGAATTAGATTCAACCTCAATCACATCCATTAGTCAAGAATTGATTCCACAAGTTTGTGAGTGAAATTCTCATCATTGATTAAAAGCATTCCAAATAAAAAAATACATATTAGCATTAAAAGATTTCAATCAAAGGTTTTTGATGAAATCATTGAAATATAAATCATATCCTAACTCTAATAACCGTTATAGAGGAAGTGAAAATGAAAAATAAGAATGTTTAAAACACACACACACACAAAACATCCAATATATTTGGTTGGAAATAAAATACAAAAACACTAGCACCTTCTTGGTAGAATGATTTTCATCTCTGAAAAATTAGATTTTTATAGGAATTAATATTTAAATAGCGGAGCATCTTACCACTACCTACTAAGGAGCAATTTAGATTTCAAGGAAAATGTCATGACCCTATGGGGAGTATATATGGGGTTGAAGGTATACATAATCAGGTCAATGTATATGTAATAGGACTCAACCAAATAAGAGGCCCACATGTGCAATGATGAAAAATAGGTATATATAGAGGTTAATATAGTCATCATTGAGACATGGATATATGATTTGGATATATGGATGTATTGGGGTTATTTGGATGAGGCTCTCATAATTTATGAGTTATTGTGTAACTCATCTGTATTATATTTTTGCAATTTGTGCTCCAAACTCACATCATGATTACATTGCACTCTATTTTATCATGCTAATTTAACGCTTTGCCATACAATATTTGGTATTAGAGTGGACGATCCTTGGTGTGACTCCTTCAAACAAGTGATCTTACCATTTTATCTGTAATTTTTTTTGTCATTAGAATTGTGTATGAATTTCAAGGTTGATAGAGGAAAGAACTATATACATAGGGTAAAAATTTCAAAATTTGGTTTTCCACTTATTTGAAGTTATAGGTTGTTCAAATTACGGTTTTTGTCTAGTCCTTCAAACAAGGCTTAGATAAGTGGTTTCAATAAACTAGCCATATTGAAGGTTCAAAAGTCTAAACTTAGTGAAACTTGTAGGATTGGAAAGTTGAAATGACTAGGTATATTTTTTGAAAATTTCAAAATCTCTTTCACCATATTTTCAGAGTTACAAGCTGTACAAATTAGGGTTTTTGTTTGGTCCTCAAACTAGGCTTAATGAGGTGGTTTCCATAAAACAAACATATATGAATATTGTAAGGTCCAATTTGAGTGACACTTGTGGGATTGGATATAAGAAGGACTGGGGTGGTTCTTTTAAACATTTATAACCTTTTAGATAAATATTCGAAAAGTCATAATTAGTACAAGTTTGCTCTCATGAAATACTAGGTACAAAACTACATGTTCTAGTAATTCCACTATGACTTTCTCTTGGAAGGTCCAAAATGCATGGGATTAGTGGGAACCTAATGAGAACATATCATAATAAATATTGTAAAAAATTGATCAAAAGAAGATTATAATTATTTAATTTGTAACAAGTGCAAGGTTGGTTTATACAACATACCTTAAATCATGGATTTAAAAGGCATGTTAACTTAAAGTTATTATAACTTTTGATTGGAAGGTCAGATTTATGTGATTCAAAATCCCTTAGAAGGTGGGAAGGGATGAGGATACACTAGGAAAATGATCAGAACTTTTTTGGGTCAATATTTTGAATATAGTGAGTTTCAAAGTTGAGGGTTTTGGTTAGACATCAACGTTTTGGATCTCTAAATTGGAGATCTGAAAGTTAACTATAAAAATGACCACTTTGGATTTTCCGAGCAATCTCAATAATAGTAATATGGCAATTTAGAGAAGATGAAGATGAAATTGATCCTAAGAAATGGTTGAGAATGGAAAAAGGAAAATGATACAATTACTTTCATGGTAAGATTTTATTTTTACATTGAATCTCAAGAGTGGTGGATGAGTCTTGATGAAGACACAAAATTGAACTCGACATGGGCAAAGTTTGAAAAAATATTATCAAATGGATGGATCTAGGACAAAAAAATGGAGGCAATGCATGAAACTCAAGATGAATTTAAAGAAGAAAAAGAAAAGCTGAAGAAAAATGTGATTAGTTGTCCAAGATGCAAATACTTAATGAAGCACTCGTTAAGGAGGTTTAAACTTTAAAGCAAACTACAAGGAGAGGTGAGAAAATTCAAGAAGGATGAAAAAAAATGGAATATGAAGCCATAATCAAACACTACTTGATGAGGTTAAGAGATTGAAAGAAGAAAAAAAGCATTGCCAAAATAAAGAGAAATAAAGGATCTTAGATGCAGATACTACCAAAAGACTCAAAGAGGAAGTTTGCAAGAAGGTTGAAGAAGTGAAAGACATTAAATTAGTAACACAATTGAGAATTGAAGAAGGACAAAAGAAGTAGGTGGATTACATCAATATTAAGTTGGAAAATGAGAAGGAAGAAAAGATACAAGAAGGTCACTATAAAATACTTGAATAAGTTGAACTCCATTTTGAGGATGTAAAGGTAAAATATTATGGTATTATCTCAAAAGCAAGAGAAAATGAGAAAAAACACAACAACTTGATTATACCATTATACTGGAAAACAATATGGATGATAAGGGTTTAGAAAATGAAGGAATACCATCATTGGAGGTGGAACCATATTGATAGAATCATTACTAAGAAAGTTGGCATGAAAGACAAGAATATCGACATCATCATTACCAAGGAAGAATATGGTAGAAGTAGTGATAATCATAGAAGGGGGCATCAATGAATCATTATAAGATAGGATATTGTCATAGATAATTACCTACATCAAATTGGAGAAGCTACAACAATGAAGGGAATCAAAGGAAGAAAATTGTTTGAAGGATTGGCACCCAAAATAATTGAATATGGATGGATGGATGGATAATCATCAATAGAAGTGAGTGAGTGAGAATATAAGAAAATCCTATTACTTGGTTTCATCACATGTTAAACCCTTATCTACAAATCTTTAAGGAAGTTTTTTTTAGAAGCGGGTTACAATGTTATGACCCTATGAGGGGGTATATATGGGGTTAAATGTATATGTAATAGGGGTTAGCCTAATGAGGATACCACATGTGAAATGCATGATAATAAGTATATATTGAGGCAAATATAGTCATTATTGAAACATGAATAGATTATTTGGAGATATGGATGTATTGGGGTTATTTAGAGGAGTTTCTCCTAAGTGTAAGGAGCTATTATGTTGGAAACACAAAATCCTTTATTAAGGACTCCTCAGACTTAGTTAGGATCATTAAAAATGAAAGAATTGAACCTAATGATATCATCATTATATTTGACGTGGTTTCTCTCTTCACTAAGACACCTCTCAATGAAGCTATCCAGATTGTTAATGAGATCACAGACCCTGAAACAATGAAATTAACAGAAGTGTGCCTTAGATATACACTCTTCGGTTTTTAAGGAGTGTTTTATGAACAAACTAGTGATGTGGCTATGGGATCTCCCCTGTCCCCTATTTTTTACAACCTATTCATGAAGAATTTAGAGGAAAGATCCCTTAACACATTCTGATTGAAACCTAAAAGATGGAAAATATATGTTGATGATATTAATGTGGTATAGCTGCATGGGAGAGAAGAACTCAATAAATTCTTCGAGAACCTCAACTCCCTCTCAAATGAAATCAAGTTCACTATGGAAATTGAGGAGAATAACAACATTCCCTTTTTGGATGTATTGATTCTCAGAAAGAAGGATGGGCACCTCAGACATAAATTCTGTAGGAAGAAAACCCACACAAAAATCTATCTCCATGCCAACTCTCATCACCACCCCACTCACAATATGGTGGTTTTGAACACTCTAGCCATGAGATATATTAGGATATATGATTAGGAACACCTAGAATAGGAAAAGTACCAAGTGACTAAGGTTTTTAAGAATATAGGATACAAGAATAAGGACATCAAAAATGCATTAAGAAAAGCTATAGAAAGACCAAAATAAGAGCCACATTGTAGAAATTGTCACAACCCTGACAAGATGGCTCACCTTCCCTTCATCAAATGGTTCATAGATAGTATTGTGAAATCACTAAGAAAGAATGAGATCACAACCTATTTAAATCCCTTGGTAGCAATCAAGCAGAAAACAAGATATGTTAAAGATAATTTGGATCACCGCTAGTGCAAATGGGTTTACAAAGTAGAGTGCTCCTATGGTAAATGTTACATCGGAGAAACCAAACGTTTGTTTCACATAATAATTAAAGAACACAACATGGATATCAAGAATGATTGCACACACACCTCTTATTTATCCAAGCATTCAAGTGAAACAAAACACCATGTATGCCTGGAAAATACCAAAATCCTAGCAAGAGAAGATCACTACTTTTGAGGTAGAATCCAAGATTCAACAATGGAGATTATCAAGCACCCTAATAACCTAAATAGGGATGGAGGCTTGGAGATCAACGAGAATAGGATTCCTTTAATACACAATACCATAACATGGTAAGTTAGGTAGGTTTATTTGTATTCATTCAATCTTTTCCTTTTTGTTAGGTTTTCCTCCCTTGTTTAGGTTTTTTTCTTGAGCATATTTCTTCTTTCGGTGTTTTCCTGATCTCTTTTTTTTTATGTTTCTGTTGTTTCATTGGTTTTTAGTTTGTTTTCTTGCACTCTTGATTTTATTTTATTTACTACACATTATAATTTATTCTAGTGTCATTAATATTATTCTTATTTCTTCTTTGTTGTTTGTCTTGTTATTTTCCTTTGTTTGGATTGATGTTTACCTTATTTTCATTATATTTTTTATGCTTCCCTCTTTTATCTTTAAACTCTTTTAAATTTTAATTTGCCGAATTTTTAAACTTAAATGTCTATCATTATCATTAATGCTATTAATTAATTATTTGTTTACTTTATTCTATCTAATATAATTTGTGTTATACATTAAACACCATTAATCACTGTTCTACTATACTATTAAATCTATTATTTATTAAGACATTCTAACACTTTTTTGTGACTGGTGGAATCAAAAACTAGTCAGGCACATACTTACGTGACACTGGGTCATGTTATTCGACTGCTACCACTCTAACCTCCAGGTGTTCCCACGATGCCCTATATGTGACACAAAAGGTAAGTCGGGGTTTCAAACTGGTGACTTCACATAATGAAGTGGCTTAACAATACACTCCATCAATGACTGCCCTAAACCCCAACAGAAAATATTATGACACTTATCTACCATACTACTAATCTATTATTTTATAACATTATTATTCTATTTGGTAATATTTGACTTATTCTTAGGATTTATTTCTTTTAGTTTAATCTTTTTTTTTAGATAATGTAGTCGACTATGATTATTGTTTAGTCTTGTAGATAACCTTTTTTTCTTTCTAGGGTTCTCTACTTTCTCTTTTATTTATTGACATGTTAGCCTTCTTCTCCTATTGATTATTTTTCATGATGATGGATTTGATATGTGATTCGAAATGTTGACACTACAAAATGATGATTGTGGTTTTTCCGAGCACTTCTAATAACCAATCCCACCATAGAAATATTAAATCCCTAATGTATAAAGTCATTATACTATCTCTTTGGGAGTTGTGCTCCACACTCATATTGGTGTAAAATTTATGTGTTTTGGTTTATTAAGTTGTTTTGATTATTTGGTATATAATATAAAAGCTAAATGTAAACTAATATAAGACTTCAATGGGAGAAAACAAAACCTCTAAAGTTTTATAAAGAGTGCACATCCGTTATGATTGATGAAGGTAAGGGGATTTTGAAAAGAGAAACAATAGACTACAACAAGGAAGTCAATCAATTTAGTGAATATATTTTATAGTTATGAAATACATACAATGCCATTATATGCAATGGATTTAAGTGGTGCAAGGAGTAAGGGGAGGCTATGTCACATACCCACTATAACATAGTAAAAATTTCCGTTCTACCTCAAGGGACAGAATCCCTGATTACCGATGAGATCCTTTTCACCTTAGTCCTACCGGCTATGCTGCTGGTCTACGTGACCTGCCTTCATATGGCCACAGTCCTAGGCTCCTATTGGGATTTCAGCGTTTTCAATGTCGATGTGCAAACGTCCCCAAAACTCGCGATTCTCCGATTCCCGACGTGCCTTTTTCACGCTAGCCCTCCTGGCTCAGCCCCTGGTCCACGTGACCATCACCCTGTGACCACAACCTTACCCCTCGTCAGGGTTTCGGGGTTTGCGATGCCAAAATGCATGCGCCTATAGAATTCTCGACTCCTCGAATCCTGATTCTCTGATGGCTCCCGGTCTTTAACCTACCACCTATCCTCCACCGAGTCATGTGTGGCCCACGCTATATTCCTTCCTGTCGGAGTATCGCGTTTCACAATTCCAACAAGTAAGAGTTTCACACCTTCAAAAACTCCGATTCTCCGATTCCCGACTCCTCGGGATCTCCTGACACACGTCCCAAATAATGGGCGGTTCTGATCTCGTCAGAATATCGCACTTCGCAACTTCGCAGCTTCTGTTGCCAAGATCTCGGGCTTCAACCTAAGAAACCCCGATACACAATCCTACGTGTAGATCTGACGGTTCTCCTGTGACCCAGATCCAACGACTACCTTCTTCCTCGCTCCTCGCGTCTCGCAACTTAGAGTACCAAATGCTTGGATCCTTACCCTGCGAACCTCCGAGTTCATGAGATCGCTAGATCTCTGCCACCTGTCCTCCTCGGATGGACAACTCTAATCCTCTCGTGGCTTTGCCATTCGCGACTTGGAGCATCCAAATTTTGGACTCCTACCTCCCGAACCTCCGAGTTCACGAGTTCCCTGGATCTCTGCCACCTGTCCTCCTCGGATGGACGGCTCTGATCCTCTCGTGGCTTCGCCATTCGCGACTTGGAGCATCCAACTTTTGGACTCCTACCTCGCGAACCTCTGAGTTCACGAGTTCCCTGGATCTCTGCCACCTGTCCTCCTCGGATGGACGACTCTGATCCTCTCGTGGCTTCGCCATTTGTGACTTGGAGCATCCAACTTTTGGACTCCTACCTCTCGAGCCTCTGAGTTCACGAGTTCCCTGGATCTCTTCCACCTGTCCTCCTCGAATGGACGACTCTGATCCTCTCGTGGCTTCGCCATTCGTGACTTGGAGCATCCAACTTTTGGAGTCCTACCTCGCGAACCTCCGAGTTCACGAGTTCCCTAGATCTCTGCCACCTGTCCTCCTTGGATGGATGACTCGGATCCTTTTTCCCCTATTCACAAGGCTTAACCCTCGTCTATCTCCCTATGGATCTAACGACTGTCGGGTTTCCTAGCTAAGATTCGACCGTTCAGATCGGTCCCAATGCCGCACCCTTTCCTATTGCTCTTTGGACGTGGAAAAACCAACGGTCCAGATGTTCTCATGGAGACTGGGGGTCTACGATTCAGATTTCCTCACTATTCACGAAGATAGAGGAAAAAAGGGTTAATGGCAATTAACGCCCTCGTTTATTCCTTCGATTTAACGATCGTGAATGACCGCAGATTCCCCGACAGGATCTCATCCGTTGATCAATACTTATCCCTACACTGCTACTTTGGGATTTTAAGAGGGTCAATCCTCTTTATATAGGGTTGTTAAGACTTGCACATTCAAGTCCTTTTTCCAGGTTCTTGGTAAACCTTTCCAAGGAGGGAGATCTCTGTGAAGAGGTCTATCCCGGGGCATTCTTGGAGACAGATCAAGGGAAACAAATTAACGAGAGCAGACTGGAAGTCGGACTTGGTTCAACTTATGCATAATTAGATTCATTTATCAACATAAGCCATGCATGGTTTTCCTGTTATAAACATATACAACTACTAATACTGATCAAAATACCATACAGACCTTCTTATAATGAAAAACATTCACAGTTTCATAGCTTATGAGCATAATTATCAGAATACATATATTTCCAGATGCCAGAGGAAAAACACTTATCAGAAATAACACCAAGTTTTATGCCACTGCTGAGAGGGGTGCTCGTTTCCACCTAACCGTAGGCGTAGAGACTCCCAACGGATTTACCACTAGCCACCCCCGAGCTGAGACCACGATGTTGTCGAGACTGCGTCATTCCATCTTCCAGTGACCAGGAGCGGAGGTTGCAATCCTTCCTCTCTGCTATCACTCACTCTGTGTAAAAACTGCCAGAGTTCCCCTCGTGTCTCCCCTTTCAATCGTCTCTGCCATACGCCTTATCCTCTCGCGAGGTTGCGTGTTGCACGATTACCCTCGCGCCGATCAGGCCTGATGGCTCTACAGATGGGTGGTTCACCATCCCATCCCTCATCAAGCCATCCGCCTACTAGCCTGCGAGGCATTGAATTTCAGGGCTAGCAAGCTGCTTTTGGTTCTCCGGTCCAGTGGAGTCCAAATACGGTATTAAATTCTCGGTGGAAGTTAACGCCACCTTTTCAGGTGTCCTCCACTGCCATCGTGGTCTCTTTTTCTGCACCTCCCCTCATCAGCAGTCCTGCAATAAATTCAGAATGTTATTCACATTCATTGACCTCTTCCTCAAGNTTTTGGACTCCTACCTCCCGAACCTCCGAGTTCACGAGTTCCCTGGATCTCTGCCACCTGTCCTCCTCGGATGGACGGCTCTGATCCTCTCGTGGCTTCGCCATTCGCGACTTGGAGCATCCAACTTTTGGACTCCTACCTCGTGAACCTCCGAGTTCATGAGTTCCCTGGATCTCTGCCACCTTTCCTCCTCGGATGGACGACTCTGATCCTCTCGTGGCTTCGCCATTTGCGACTTGGAGCATCCAACTTTTGGACTCCTACCTCGCGAGCCTCTGAGTTCACGAGTTCCCTGGATCTCTTCCACCTGTCCTCCTCGGATGGACGACTCTGATCCTCTCGTGGCTTCGCCATTCGTGACTTGGAGCATCCAACTTTTGGACTCCTACCTCGCGAACCTCCGAGTTCACGAGTTCCCTGGATCTCTGCCACCTGTCCTCCTTGGATGGACGACTCGGATCCTTTTTCACCTATTCACAAGGCTTAACCCTCGTCTATCTCCCTATGGATCTAACGACTGTCGGGTTTCCTAGCTAAGATTCGACCATTCAGATCGGTCCCAATGCCGCACCCTTTCCTATTGCTCTTTGGATGTGGAAAAACCAACGGTCCAGATGTTCTCATGGAGACTGGGGGTCTACGATTCAGATTTCCTCACTATTCACGAAGATAGAGGAAAAAAGGGTTAATGGAAATTAATGCCCTCGTTTATTCCTTCGATTTAACGATCGTGAATGACCGCAGATTCCCCGACAGGATCTCATCCGTTGATCAATACTTATCCCTACACTGCTACTTTGGGATTTTAAGAGGGTCAATCCTCTTTATATATGGTTGTTAAGACTTGCACATTCAAGTCCTTTTTCCAGGTTCTTGGTAAACCTTTCCAAGGAGGGAGATCTCTGTGAAGAGGTCTATCCCGGGGCATTCTTGGAGACAAATCAAGGGAAACAAATTAACGAGAGCGGACTGGAAGTCGGACTTGGTTCAACTTATGCATAATTAGATTCATTTATCAACATAAGCCATGCATGGTTTTCCTGTTATAAACATATACAACTACTAATACTGATCAAAATACCATACAGACCTTCTTATAATGAAAAACATTCACAGTTTCATAGCTTATGAGCATAATTATCAGAATACATATATTTCCAGTTGCTAGAGGAAAAACACTTATCAGAAATAACACCAAGTTTTACGCCACTGCTGAGAGGGGTGCTCGTTTCCACCTAACCGTAGGCGTAGAGACTCCCAACGAATTTACCACTAGCCACCCCCGAGATGAGACCACGATGTTGTTGAGACTACGTCTCTCCATCTTCCAGTGACCAGGAGCAGAGGTTGCAATCCTTCCTCTCTGCTATCACTCACTCTGTGTAAAAACTGCCAGAGTTCCCCTCGCGTCTCCCCTTTCAATCGTCTCTGCCATACGCCTTATCCTCTCGCGAGGTTGTGTGTTGCACGATTACCCTCGCGTCGATCAGGCCTGATGGCTCTACAGATGGGTGGTTCACGATCCCATCCCTCATCAAGCCATCCGCCTACCAGCCTGCGAGGCATTGAATTTCAGGGCTAGCAAGCTGCTTTTGGTTCTCCGGGCCAGTGGAGTCCAAATACAGTATTAAATTCTCGGTGGAAGTTAACGCCACCTTTTCAGGTGTCCTCCACTGCCATCGTGGTCTCTTTTTCTGCACCTCCCCTCATCAGCAGTCCTGCAATAAATTCAGAATGTTATTCACATTCATTGACCTCTTCCTCAAG
>ML814085.1:2914-16333 GCA_009831015.1 Picea engelmannii | reverse complement strand
ACCAAGAAACCCATGCCCCAGGCATGGGTACCCTGGACCCAGTCCAGGGGCCCTAGACATATCTAGGGACTTCAAATGCTTGGTCCTAGACCAAGACACCCATGCCCCAGACATGGGTACCCTGGACCTAGTCCAGGGGCCCTAGATATATCTAGGGGATTTTATCTGCTTGGTCCCAGACCAAGAACCCATGCCCCAGGCATGGGTACCCTGGACCCATTCCAGGGGCCCTAGACATATCTAGGGTCTTTAACATCTTGGTCCCAGACCAAGAAACCCAATGCCCCAGGCATGGGTACCCTAGAGCCAGTCCAGGGGCCCTAGACATATCTAGGGAATTCAAATGCTTGGTCCCAGACCAAGAAACCCATGCCCCAGGCATGGGTACCCTGGACCCAGTCCAGGGGCTCTAGACATATCTAGGGTCTTGGCCATCCTCCAAGAGAATGGCTCTCACTGCTGGATATAAATTTAACAAAGACAAATAAAGGTAAATAATCTCCAAAAAATATTGATTGCATTATTTCTAAATGTGATGATGTTGGAAAAGAGGAATATCTTGAAGACATTTCAAATGAAGGTAAAGAATATCCACAAACCATTGATTGCAATAATTCAAAATGTGATGATGTTGAATTTTTCTCTACAAGTGAAGAAGAAAATCTAGAAATAGTTGTGTAGAGTTTGATGGTAGCTATCCTATGGAAAGATTAGAAGAAGAACTATCTGAACTTCAAAATAAAGTTGAAGAGGGTCTCTATGAATACAACAATGACCATTATTATATAGACTATAACTATATTTTGGATAACACTAAAAAGTTTATTAAGAAGAGTCAAAGGCACATCTTGAAGTTAAAAAAAATGCTCAAAGAACAAGAAGAGAGTAATAGGACTCAATTAGAAGAAAAGGAAGAAGAGATCACGAGACTAAAGAATGAAAAATAAGATAAGAAGGTAGATGATGAAATTAGAAAAAGTATTTAAATTATTGTCCATCTCAAGACCCAAATTGAAGAAGCCAAAAGGGTAGAGGAACTATTGAAGTATCAAGTAAATGAAAAGGAAGAGTCATGTCATAAGTTAGAAGATGAAGTTGTTGATCTTAGAAAGAAAGTAGAGAAGTCAAACAAATTATTGAATAGCTCACAAATCTTGAATGAGATCTTGGAAAGTCAAATATCACCAAATGATAAATCAAGTCTTGGATACAAGAGAGAAGCTACACATGTTGAACCAAGCACCTCAAATAAGCATGAGGTAAGTTCCTCACTCTCAAAGGATGAAGATAATGTTGCAAGTCAACCACCTCAAAAGAAAATTTCAAAAGAACAAGGAAGGAAGACATCAAGAAGCGATCTTTACACCTCAAAAGGGATGGACACCAAAGCAAAGGTATGAAAGTGATTTTCATGGACAATGTTATTCATGTAATGAATATGGTCACAAAGCTTTGGAATGAAGATCTTATGCAAGGAGAGATAATGGAAGATTTCATAACACCATAAGGTGTTGGATATGTGATCAAGTAGGACACATTGTTGTTCACTATCACAGCATGAGATGCTACAACTGTAGTGGATTTGGCCACAAATCCCAGGATTGTTGGAACACAAGAAGAAAGTCCATGACGAGGACTTCATATAGCATGACTAGAAGAAGGAATGAAGTAAGGAAGGGAAACATATTTGAAAATATGGAATCTTAGAGCTCAAGTTTTGAGAAGAAGGGACACCTTCAGAAGTGGGTGAAGAAGACTGAACAACCAGAGCAGAATGGAAGCCTTGAAGGAAGCTCAAGTGTGGCATCTATTGAAGCATACAAGGGTGACAGTGGTAACAGTCGCGTACATACGTAGGCTGACATTGAATAGGTCATGTACATATGCGAGTTGTCTATGCAACAAGTTGCGTATATGTGGTAAATCCTAGGGAAAAGGGCTATGCACATGTGTTGTAACTTGATGCGATGGTATAACTCTGTGTTGTAGGGTCTGACATAGTTTGTTGTAGGTTCTGACATAGTTTGTTGTAGGTTTTCATGATTATATATTGGATTATGTAAAGTGATGATATAAAATGAAAGGCTATCTTGGATGCATGACACTAACCCACGAGTATGGATTGAGGCATTTTATGTTGAAGAACAACGTTGGTTATGACAGTGAAGTTATGGTACCTCAATTATGTGATATATCTTGATTATGCTAGCTAGAGATGTCATTGATATATTGAAGCACACTACTAATTGTTGGATTCTTAGTATTTGTTGTAGTGAATGGAGGATTGAGGCTTGATCTATAATTGATACATGATTGGTACACTTCTAGTGCATAGGTAGAGGCACCTACTAGCAGTTTGATTGGCACATGTTTTGTGGTGGATTCGACATACATGTATGAGGATTCATTTTGTTATTGGTGGATGGTTGATGTACTTGCTTGGTACAAGTGGTGATGCATGTTTAGTGCATGATGGTACACTCATAGATGGTATATGTTTGGATGATAGTACTTGGATAAAAGTACACCATTGGTATTACTTGAGTAGCATATATTTTGGTGCATGACATATGGGATGATATAGTTGAGACAATTGATTGATTGAGATTCATGATTTTGATACTTGGTTCATGGTGGAGACATACCATTGGTATATGCACATGGTTGGCATATTGGTAGAAGCACATGGTTTACATGTTGGTAGAAGCATATACATTCCATTGATGATATTATTTTTTGCACATTGTATGGTGTTGATGTACATGGTTGATGTACATGGATGTTGTGCATAGTGAGCACACATTTTGGTACAGGATGAACATAGTTGATACTTTTATTCATGATTCTCTACTTCATTGTTGACATATCTTTTGCTTCATGATGTATGGTATGGAACAAGTTTGATGCATGGACAGGTCCAAGGATCGTCATAGAAAGAGCGGTTGTTCTATGATCCAGTTGAGCAGTGGTATTTGTAGCAGAAGCATATTGCAGTGGTAGCATATTGTTCATATTGCAGAGAAGATAGGGGGAGACATACCCATAGGGGGAGCCATTCTTCTTCCCATGATTCTAGGAGGAAAGAGCCCTATATTTGGGGAAAGAGCACAGAGGCATAATTCCAGGGGGAGCGATGATCACAGGGGGAGCTTGAGCGATATATCTTTAGCATTACATCATAATGATATCTCTTGTTCAAAAGGGGAGAGATTATTCAGAGGAAGATTAAAGGCATTCAGACGGGGGGATCAGCCCCAAGGAGAGTTCAAGTAAGGGGAGCAGCCCCAAGGGGAGAATGACCCTTTGCCATTGATGTCAAAGGGGGAGAGATAGTCACGTTGATGTGATTGATGACTATTGATGTAGAGCATGCCTTGTCTACATGTTGACATCAATGATTGGTGTTGACATACATGATTGGTATTTCCATCAATGCCAAAGGGGGATATTGTTGGATCATGTTATGATTGATGCCAAAGGTTTAATTAATTGATGTCAAAGGATTGATTTCAAGTGATTGATTGATGCCAAAAGATTGATTGATTGATTGATGTCTTGTCATAGCATACTAATGTAATACTTATTGTCCTTGATGAGAATGGATTGATGTCAAGTGGAATCATAGTCATATGATGATACATAGATGAAGATGGATCAATAAGTTGTCATTGATACATGATGCAAAGATGAAGATGGATCCATGTGGTTTCTTTGATATATGATGCATAGTTGGTTTGATGTAAAGATGACTCATTATTGTGTTATCATGGTTCACAAGGTGAAAAAATGGATGGACTCCAAAGTGGTCCCCTTACGGTGAAATCCCTCACGGGAAGATGCTTTTCGGTTGAGTTATCCTTGAAGTATGGTTGGAGAACCCATGCTTGAATATGGAATAATGAGATGAAGATCAGTGAATTTGTTAGTGAAACTATCCTAGATGGATAGTGCTTGTCATGCAATTTCCGGTGGTATGTGGAATGTTACATAACTCCTCATGGTTTGAGAGTTATGCCCCTATTAAGATGAAGGACCCTCACATGTTGGCTTGAAGCCCCAAGAGGTCAACGAAGTCAAAGTGCCTGAAAAAAAAAATATTATTTAAATGGTGACAAGTCAAGGAGGAATATTTAAATGATAAAGAAATGGATAACTTTCTAATTATGGAAAGTGGTTAACCCTAAAAATGAGGAAAATAATTTAAGTGACCTAGAAATGGGTTAAGTGACCTAGAAATAGGTTAAGTTACCCAGAAATAGGTTAAGTGACCTAGAAGTGGGTTAAGTGACCTAGAAGATGCTTCTAAGGAAACTAGGAGAGTATAAATAAGAGGCAAGGGTCTCTTGTGAAAATCATCTCTTGTGCATCTCTTTATGTATCTCTTGAACATGTATTGAATATCTATTCTGAGAGAGAGGAGATCTGGAGGATCTCATGGACGCATCAAAGTTTTAGCAAGTTTGAGATGTTGACAAAAAAAGTATCGGAAGTTCAGAAACCCTAGTTTCTGAGGTAACACGGGCTGCATTGAGCCAGGGTGCATACATACGTGGGATGAATGAGGACATGACACGTACAATGGATGAAGTCATGAAGAATTGTGGTTGACCTGATGAAGGGCTCTTGAAGACTGAAGCAGGTTCCAAATCTCCATTCTACGGGCTCAGATATACCATGGAAATTATGGTATGGTTACATTGTTGTCTTGATGGATACTCTTGCTTGTTGTGTCGTGAATGCTTAAGGAATTTTTGGTATGTCTTTTGTGATGTGGTTTGTGTTGGTTGATGGAGTGAGAAGCACTCTTATGATTCAGTACTGATATGATTTCTATAGTATATTGGTTTCTTATACATGATGAATAACATTCATATTGTATGGTTGAGAAGCATGAGTAAGTTGTTGGAGAGATTGGATGTGTTTTGATTGGTTATGGGTCAGATTGGACAGTGAAAGACATAAGAGAATGTGATTTAAGGTTGCAGAGGAATTGAGTTGATATTGAAGAGAAAACCCTAATTAACTCATATGTGATACGCAGACTATAATACATATTGGCCGCATACATACACGAGTTGTACTACTAGTGGGCGTGTACATACGTGTGTTTCACTACCGATAGATCACACACTTGTTGACATATTGATATATGTTGAGGATTGTTTCCTCATCTTAGTTGGTGCTGAGGGTGAACGCTGAGTCTTGCATTATAGAGCTGGTGATCTTGTAGAGTTGTACTCTATTCATTTGTTGTTGATAACCCAAGGATTGTAGTCCGTAATAAAAAGAAAATTGTACATACATCTTGTGTTCTTTGTGTTCCTTGTGGTGATGATTTGTTGATGATACGTTGCTAATATATGTTGCTGATGTATGGTCACATCTAACTGGTTATAAATGACAACAATAAGTAATGAGTAAATGGTGATTTCTAACTAATAAGTTTTGTAAAAGGGAAGTTTTGGGAAAAAGATCCCTACACTGTTCACCCCCCCCCTCTCTCAGTGTAGTCGGTGTGTCCAACACAAAGAAAATATAGTTTCATCCTATAAGCTAGGAAGACTACCCTTTCTTTTGACGAGACAACCATGAAAGGAATACATGATTTTTTTTTGTGAATGGGTCAACAGTAAGATGGAAAACTATTAGAAGAAGATGGAAAACACATAGGCCTTTATGCACACACTAAAGATAATTGGAGGGAGAGGCTTTTGAGGGACCATGTAACAAAGAAGGAATTCCTTTTCCTTGTGTTGTGTGGTGTAGGTAGTGGGGTTCCATTGTAGATATGTTAATCCAAGAGATCTTAGCAGGAAGACCCCTCAATTGGTAATTATATGGACCCGAGATAGAGCAACCACCCTATAAGAACCCTAATTTTCCATGGTGGTATCATAGCCTATCTCAGGGGTGGTATGTTATTGAAAGGAAATGTACAATAGAGCTTATATTTGGGTGGAACGTGGCTCTATCTACATTATTTTGTCATTCAAAACAAATAAGTTCTTCTTGTTGTTTAATTGAGTTAATATGATGCATTATGTTGTTTTCATAAATGTTTGAATGTCAAGATGAATGCTATAGGCTTGTTGTGATTATAATGAATAAACAATTTTATATGTGACAATAAGGATGTTATCATGTATTGTGATAACACTTTAATGTTTGAATGTTGAAAGTTGATAACTGCAAATCTTATTGTTTATAGGTAACGTGAAATTCATAATGATGTATGCCAATGAAGGAATCTAGGATCTTCGCTATATATTTGTTGATGAAATTGAAATCTTGATCTGTTTGTTTGTTGATTGTTTAGTGGTTTAAAGGATTTGTTTGTTGAATACTTGTTTTGATTTTGGTTGGAAGTTTGGTGACTAGACTAGAGAACTAGTCTAATAGGATCTCTATTTTAAAATAAAGATCCTACTTTAAATATGTAATCAAGTATAAGTGGCCCAGGTGGACCCTAGACCTAGTTATTCTAGGAAGAAGTATTTTCTATAATGCAATCTATTTTCTCTATGTTGTCTAAAAGGAATATCAAGCTCTCTTGTCAAGAAAAGTCTTTTGCAATTTGAATTAACATAAGGGATTGTATTTATCTTAATTAAAGAATGAAATTTATTAGGGTCTTGGGACCCTTGGCCATTAGTCTTGCCTATGAAGAAGGTGTAGGTTGGGGCTTTCAAGAGTAATCCTTAGATTATTGTAAGGGGCCTTACAATTTAAGTATAGTCTTGGGAAGGTTTCCTCAATTGATGTTGATAAAAAATGGGCCTAAAGACTTGAGGAATTTTTACCCTATAAAAATTACTTGTTTCTAGAAGAAGGCATTTTGACCTTTAGTTTTTTCCTTGGGGATAACTTAGAGTTTTTTGTAAAAAGCTTAGAAAATTTTCCTAAGGAACCTTGTGTATTGCATGAAAATTATTTTCATGTAATACATAGTGTGTTGCATGAAAATAATCATTGTTCAGTACATTATGTGTAGCATGAAAATAATATTTGTGCAATACATTGTGTGTTGCGCAAAGATAATCTTCGTGTGATATTCCGCTATCACCAAATAAATGAGAAGAAATATATGAAGTTGGAAGAAGGGAATGATTGAAGAAAATTTGGGAAAATTTCAAAGGAAAACTTATAAAAATTTTATGTATCACATGGAAAATATTTTCATACGATATAGTGTGTATCGCATGAATTAAATATTCATGTGATACAACGAAGACTTTAAGAAGAAGGAGTTTGGGAGTTCAGGACTTAGAAAATCTTTGTGGAATTTCCGTGTGTCACACAAACTAAAAGTTGTTGCAATGCGATGTATCACACCAAAATAAAGTTGGTGTGATACATTGCAAGGGAGAGAAACTCAATTGAGTGTGACAAAGGGAGGCATGGAAAACTCATCACAAGAAAATACATTTGGTGCAATGCAGTGTATCACACTAAAATAAAATTGCCGTGACACACTAGAAGGGGAAGATATTTTGAGAGTCATGAAATAAAAGTTCGATGTGCCATGTATCGTACCAAAATATTTATGGTGTGATACACTACACCTAAATATTTTTTGTTGCGATATAGCATGAACGAGGGAGAAAAGATAGACAAAGAGACAAATAAAAAGATGAGGAAGGATAGAGAAGAGAAAGATGGGGAAAAAATAAATTTTAAGGCGATACCTTGCATGGACTAAAAGTTCTAGATGTGATACACTTTTGTATTAAAATTAATTTTCCGTGATAAGATAAATTTGTAGGATGTGATAAGCCGCATTGCAGGGAAAATAGTTTGGTGGAATATGCAAAATAAGAGGAACTTCTTGAAAAATGTGAATATGTTCATACAATATCTGACATGTCATTGTAATGCCATGTGGGATTGAGTGTCATGTAGGTATGATGACATCATCAAATGAATAAGGTAAAAATCCTTAAATTCCATAACTTCTTTCTCCGAGCTTGGAATTTAGCAAGAATACGATTGTTAGAAATATCTTGAGGAGAATATTAAACCTATAAGATTAATTTCAACATCTAAAAGGTGTTCAAGAAAATCTTAGAGGGAAATATTGAAAATTTTGTACACCCCACTACCCTAAATATGGTTACGGGATCAAGTGTTTATGGGTCATATTAGAGCTTTGGTTCAAACACTAGACCTGAATGAGCCAACGATTAACCATAGAGGAAAAAAAATTAAAAAGATAAAAAAATATTTCATCTCTGGTTCCAATACTTAGCTTGTATGAGCTAGAGATGAAGCATAGAAGCAAAGGTACTAGAGAAAATATTACAACATTGAGGTTGTATGGCCTAGGAAATAGGTCTATTGGTTACAATGTGGGGTTGTATGGACCAAAGATTTTATGACAAGGGAAAAAAATTACAAATTGTTTGTAACATATGTGATAAAATATTTTCTTAACGAAAAGATATTGGAAAAGGATTGCAAAGTGCGAAGATAATGAAATATTGATGCTACTGCAATGTGTGATAAGATGTAACAATCTAGCACATTGAAATGATGATGGATGAATTTCATTTGGGAAACAAAACAAGCTTCTAGTTTCTGAAGTTCGATGAATGGCACAGTCGAGGTGTTGATCGCTGAGGAATATTGCTAACAATGCAACCATGAATAATGAGGGGGAATATCTCAACTCATATCTTGTTATTGATAATTTCATAAATTTGAAAAAGCTATTATATAATGATAATTTAATAACACCATTGGAGATATTACACAATCACCTAGAATTATTTTCCTAAGTTTGATAGTCCAATGTTTAGAATGCTTCCTTAGATGAGAATATTCTCTCTAGAGAATATTCCCCTACAAAATAGAGCTCTCCTCTTCATATCAAAGTCAGTTACAGTTAGTCAGACTAGCGTAAGTCACTCATGCATGGAAACCTCGATTTTATCACCAATAGTTGCATGTGTTTGTCTCACTTCCACATGTGTGACTTAGTTAACTGATGATTTCATGGATCAGTTAACTAGGAATAGGTGGAAGTTCACTCCAGTATCTGTGAGTGAGTGTATACATCTCTCTAGATCACTACTATGGTGCATTAGTTACTTATGTTGCCTATATATATTGTAAATTATTCACTCTTTGAGTGTGGAATATGGTTAATACATTTCCAATTTTTCTCTCGTCTTCTCTATTTTGCAAGCTCTGTTCGTTCTTCTGCTAGCTAGATCTCTTGTGCAGGTACTCCACACATTCTACATGGTATCAGATCTCAGAGAATACTAAGAAGAAGGTGCACCAACACCTTATTTGCAGATACTGAAGATTGAAGAACCCAAAAAAGATGGATTATTCAACGACAATACTTCTCATGCCTCATAACTATTTGGAGTGGAAGCCAAAAATTCTGTTTCAGCTCATATGCAGAGGCTTGTACTAAATAACCATGTAAACAAAAGTAGAGCTTGATTCCATCAATGAGAATAATGACTTTTTCAATAGACAAGATATGTCCATATGATGTATCTTTTGGTCTATTTCTCCTAAAATTATCCACCAAGTATATGATGGATCGCGAGACTCAACTCCAAATGAACTATGGACCAAATTGGGGGTTCTATTAGGAAATAAATAATATTATGAATATTTCATGCAGGATCTTGAAAATATAGAGACAAAGAAAATCCATCAAAAGATCAATCCTCTCAATTTGAAGAGCCTTATACACAAGTATCCACACAATTTGTTTTTCCAATAATCGCAGATGATGTCTACTCTGTTTCATATTTGTTTTCTGAATTTCATGCGGAATATATCATTCATGCATCTTAGGAGTCACATGCAGACACTTTTGCATGCACCATGCATGCATCTCAAGAGCCACATGGATATGATATTTGGTATTCAATTGTTATAGGATATAATGGTTCAAAGAAACCAAAGACTTCAACCAAGAAGGAATAGAAGAAGAAGAACAAAACAACAATGGATTTCATCATGGAAGGAATACCTGATTCAGTAAAGGATAAAGTGGGAAAAAGTTCATTAGCTAATGAAATTTGGGATAAGATACATAATATATATTCTTATCCCATCTCACAGTTAGAGATTGCTAAAGAAGATACAGGTACATAACATGAATAAATATGCTCATCATGTCAGACATATTCAGAAGAGGAAGAGTACAAAAAGGTAGAAGGTGATTATAGAGAACAATTGATTAGTGCAATTGAATAACTGAGAACTGAAAGAAAATAAATCAAGTCACTCTAGGAAGAACTAAAAAAGACAGAAGAATCACATAACTCAAACACCAACTAAGTCAAGCAGACAATCATGATGCTAAACGGTCAAGTAGAAGAAGCGGGAAGGATTGAATAAAATATAGAGGATTAGAAGCAGTGTTTAGAAGCCAAAATAGAAGCATTAATAAAGGAAGAAGTGAAAGAGAAGTAGTGTTTGGAAAATTAAATAAAGGAAGTAGAAAAGAGAGAGAATATTTTGACAGACCATCTTAAGGAAAGAACTGAAGACTGAAATAAACTTGAAGTAGAATTTGGTCAAGAAGAAAGAAGACTTGAAAAGGAAATCATCTCCTTGAAGATACAACTTGAAGAAGAAAAGAGAACGGGAGAAGTCATGAATATTCATATGATGAAGAAAGAAGAAGAGGTTGAGAAGCTTGAAGAAAAAGTTGTCACAATGAGAAGTAAAATTGTCAAGCTCAACAATAACGTTGAAGAGATAGAAACATCCACATCAATAGTAGAGAATGACGAGAATCATTCCGGGTTTCAAAGAAAGAAGAATGAAGAAAGACTAAGAGTTATGATAAAGTAGTCAAAGGAAGGAATCATGGTCGAAAACAATCCAAGAAGAATGATTATAATAGAGATACATATTCAACAAGACCTACCACATTCAGGAAACAAAGAAGCTTCAAACGTAATGAACGGATCCATAGAAGAGAAGATAATGATCAACCAAGACAAGAATTTAGAAGATCCTTTATTCCTAGGTATGTAAATTTATTTTATGATCATTGTTTTTATTGTATTAAATTTGGACATAAGGTTGCAGATTGTAGGGCTTTTGGAAGAAATATTCAAGAAATAAATTCTCATGTGGCCCCACATAACATTGAATGTTACAAATGCCATAAGTATGGACACATAGCTCGTGATTGTAGAAGCATGATGGATACTTATTTGAGAAATAACACTGAGATCAGATATAGGAAGGTTTGGAAAAGAAAACAAGAATGAGCAAAGGAATATTAGATGAATGAAGGACACTTAGAAGTCATACTCCCAGGATTGGCAATAGTATGAGATGAAGACAAATCTACAGGGAAAAATAAAGATGTCAGATATAGGAAGGTTTGGAGAAGAAATAATAAAAAAGAAGAACATGTGAATAAAGATCAGGTCCTAGAGATAGTAGTAGTATGAGAAAGAAAAGAAGAGCAGGTGAATAAAGAACAAGTTCAAGAGACCGTACTTTCAGGAATCGTAGTGCAAGATCAATCCACAATAAGAAAGGAAGAAGCCATAATTCATAAAGATGATGAGTTTACAGATGAAGAGGAATATTACTCCACATCAGAGCGGGTATTTTTCTGAGCCATTCGTTTTGGAGACTCCCATTAAATATGTATGTTGAACAAGGGGAGTCCATGCAGAAGATACTACAGATCATAGAACCATATTTTGAGCAGTAAGAAATGATTACAGAGACAGATTCAAAGAAGTACAATGTAACAGATTGATCAGTTGAGAAGTAGTGTTCCCACACAAGTATCAGTTGGAAGACATAAGTTTATGATTATATTACATGTATGTATTCAAGCAGGGATGTCTTCAGTAAAGGTTGTTCCAGACATGGAGAGTTTTATGAGAAGATAGATCAGATCAATGGAAATATTTTGATTCAATATGATAAACAAGAACATGTGATGATCAACTGTAGTATATTCAAGAGAGGTCATCGGAATGATACAATGATAGATGGGTCAATATTTCAGACAATTGAGCAACAGGGTTATGAATAGTTTGTGACATATGGACAGAGATGGATTCGTGATATGCTTAGAGGGTACATAGAGAATGGGTCAAAGAAGATTCATAGTAGTGGATTTACAATTAGAATTAGTGGAATCAATTGGAATAAAAAAGGAAAACAATGGAAGGCACAATATAATAAGGAAAGAGAAACTATCGGCATAAGTTATATCATCAAAAGGACATTGTTGAACAATTATGGTCAAGTGAACATGACAAGTAAATGAAGAAATCAAATTTTGAATGATTTTTATATATGTCAGTGAAATTCAAGAGGAAGCACCAATGGACAATAAACAACACTGGAAGAGAGGAAAGGAAACCTATACAGGTAGCCCTACATTGATCTACATCTTACAAAAAATTCAAGGGAAGAAACATCATTAGAGAGAAAGATCCAGAAAGGAACATGAGTATAATACAAACATGAAGACATACCCACCTGGGGAGGTATTCTTTTTCCCATGACTGGATAGAGTACGCACAATATCAAGAGAAGACATATCAACAGGGGGAGTTAACCTTCGGTCAAAGTTGAAGAGAAAGAATAGAGGCATGAAGACATGGGGAGTAACCATAAGGAGAGACACCCTTTTCCATTGATGTCAAAGGGGGAGATATAGAAACATTGATGGGGAGTGATGATCACAGTGGGAGCATGAGAATGAGTTTTGTCATTTCTAAGTGTTTCCAACAATGTTGGTGTTTCCATCAATGCCAAAGGGGGAGATTGTTGAGCAATTGGTTTTCATTGATGTCAACCATTGGAGAGTGACCTTATATATTGATATCAACCCTTAGAGATTGATTTTCGCCCTTGGAGAGGTCCAGATATGTTGGAAAATTGATTGACATTTGTAATATAGAGATTGATGATGAGCTAGTTGTGTACATTTGATGTAGTCTACATGTATCCTCGGAGGTGTGGTTATGGGACCCAAAGTTGATTGAGTAATATGGAAATGAAAGATAACGTAAATTCATACAAGACCCTCATAGATGGATATTACTCATCATGCCATTTCTAGTGATATGTGGAACGCCACGTGGTTCCTCACGGTTAGGGATATATGGCCTTGTAAAGTTGTAATCCCGAAAGAGTGGACAAGAAGCCTCTAGTTGGCTACAAGTCTTGGTCAAAGGGAAAAGTGGTTGTAACAAGAAAACCCTAAAATAAGGATAGAGGTTACCTAGCACAAGAATAAACACACCTCAAGAGTCTCTCATTTACACACACAAACTTACATTTAATATCTATCGTATGAGTGTTATGGTCTATCTTTTGGTAAATTTATTAGTGAATCTAAGGTTGAATGTGATGACATTTTTATGAAGTTGCGAAGGTATGAAGTAGAGAAAGTTTCAGAGTTGCAGAAAA
>ML814084.1:84242-117531 GCA_009831015.1 Picea engelmannii | reverse complement strand
TTTATATATATATATATATATATATATATATATATATATATATATATATATATATATATATATATAATATTTTACATTTCTTACATGACACAAAATTATTCATAGTTGAAAGGAGTGTAGAATTTCAATTTTTAGAATATCCAATGTTATATAAAATTGATTCAAGTGACATTTTGGGTTGTGAAGTTAAATTCCAATAAATTTTGAATTATGCAATTTTAAAGTTTAAATTTTAGCAATTTATTTAAAGCATTTCTCAACATATTTTGGGTTTATATAATAGAAAATGAAAATAAAAAAATAAAAATTACATCATCTCATCAATAACATTCCTATAGTTTATCATACAATAAAAACAAAATTCATACCATTAACAAAATATTCTTATAACAAATTTATAATAAAAACAAAGTTCATACCATTAACAAAACAAAATATTCTTGTAACAAATTCATAATAAAAACAAAGTTCATACCATTAACAAAACAAAATATTCTTGTAACAAATTTATAATAAAAGCAAAGTTCATACCATTAACAAAATATTCATCATGGAACAAATTTATATAATTTTTGCAATGATTATCCTTCTTTAAGTAAAGAGAATGTCTATTTTGGAAAAGTATAACCTTTCCTTTAGTACGATATAAAAATTATTAAGTTTTTAAGATCCATATATATCTTATCGTAAAGAATGTGGGTTTTTGAGGCAAAACAAAGAAGAATTTAAAAGTTTTGTATTAATGGATAACTAATTTGTCAAGTGATGTCAATTTATTTGTGGAATTCCTACGAAAAAGAGAATGGATAATAAGTCAAATAGAAGGCCTAGATAAGTGACTCTATTTTAGAAGGTATTCTACTTTCTTTTTCTTTTTCTTTTTTTCCATTGTGTTCAAAACTTGTTTATAAAATTTCAAAGTTAATTAGATAAGTATGTACATTTAAGAAGGTTATTTTCAATTATTAATGATTAAAAATAGTTTTTTTAAATTTAATATTTATAGAATATATATGTTATAATATATGTATAAACAATTCAAAGGGGTTGAATTTAATGGTGATGATTGATGATTATTTATTATTGGGTAATGTTTCATTTTTGTGAGGGATTTTTCTGGAGTCATGGGTCACTTTGAGGTAGTGATTGATTATGTGGTTACACCTAATCAAATTAATGATTGTGTAACATGTACATGCATAAGTGGATCAAATCTCACTCTATGTCCTCCAAATTTAAAAAGTTGTATGAGATTCTCTCAACATTTGGTTAATGGCCCCCGTAAGGTTTTTTGGAGAGAAACTAGGGTCTATCCTAGCTATAGGTATCATTTCCACATTCCTCGGTTTCCATTTTATCTCAAGCTCAGCCTACCCCTAGATCTTATTTTGGATCCCATCCTTCACTTTTCCTAAATATGGTTTTTTCTACTACATCTATGGAACCTCCTTCTAGAAATTATCACTAGTAGATAACCTCTAACATGGCATTATGGGTCCCTTTAGTAGCTCTTTTCTTGTCACTCTCCTTAGTGATTATCTCTCGCCCATATTCAAATCCGCGTTCACATGGTAGCTAAGCAGAGCCACTTTGCTCGACCCCTTCATTCTCTTCAGCACAATGTGGGAAAGATAAACGAGCCACCCCTCAAGTTATGAAGATTTATGCAGTTACTCCTTAGGAGGCCTTATCTCATCTAGTTACTTGATCCTCCAAGGTCACATCCATGCCTCTGATAGAAGTGAAGAAATCCTTCAAGGAGGTCATCTCCAAAGGAATTCACTAAGGGGTCTCTCTAGCCCTTTTTCCCTCGTTCTTTAGACCTATAAGAGAAGCTCCAACCTTGATCGTACCAACAATACTCAATTCCTTAGATCAAACATAATACTTTAAACAATGGACTAATATGCATACTTAATGGCCTCGGGCCAAAGATATTTAACATGCATGCTTGGATTTCCTCAACCCAAAAACTTGAAATCGAGGATAATGGTTTTATCTATCTATGCACAAAAGGATTTTTCATCATCAAATTTGACTCGATTGAGGATAGAGATCTAATCCTCAAATTAGAACCTTGGTTATAGGGAAATGTTGGGTTATGCATGAAGCCTTGGACCCCAACCTTAAACCATTTTTCAAACTCATTGTCCTCCACTTCTATTGGAGTAAGGATGCCCAACCTTCAATTGTTATTTCACCACTTTCACTTAAAAAACTATGTTATATGGATTTCAACAAAGGAATATTGACCCCCAGATGGGATGTCAAAAAGGAGGGGAATATTGAAGGATATGACTATACACCCACGTGGACTTACGACAGGGATAGTCGATCCTGCCACGTCCACCATGCATAGCCTCGGGAGTATGATCGTCAGCACTCCCATCAGACGAAACATTCATCTGACAATATCTTTGTAGGACAACAGGCACATAACGATTTCAATGCAGAAGTTACTCTCACCCAAGTGAAGTACCAACACCTCATTGGTTACATCCTTTGGGAAAGAAAGAAAATGATTTTAATGTCCACGAGGCTAACAATAGCCTATGGGACAGACCGCCTCACACATTGATTTCTACAGTTCATCCCGTTTCCTATTCAACTTGATGATGAGCTCCCCCAATTTCTCCATTGTCCCCTCGTTGAATAAGTTATTCCAAGAGCTAGTTGTCAAGATACTTATATAGCTGTCCCTACTATCTTTGAAGGCTTCACACTCTAAAATGAAATGTTTTTTTGTTTCCACTTTTCCAGAGGTGCAGAACACACACACCCTTTCTTCACAAGCTTCTTTTGGTCTTTTCCAATGCCCAGTTTCACAACGGAGTTGATGAGAATTGGTTCTTAATTGGGCCATAATCATTTTGGCTTTCCAAGATATATTGGCCCCTATGTATGCTTTTTTATGATGATTGTATGTGGGGTTAACTCTTCAATATAATACTCTTTCTTTCTCCCAAGCCCTTTATCCTAAGTTCGCTTGTGGAACCTATCAATAACAAAAGTCTTTATGTCTTTATTGTTTGTAGGGCACATGTTCAAGTGGATATCCCATTTATTAAGCCCTTTAATATTTTTATGCATCCATGTCTTCTTTCTTTTGCACAATATGTCATTGAAGACAACCTTAGGCCACCGACTGTCTTCCATTTGCTCAATTTTTTTTAGATATATTATGAGACGCACCATAGCAATTGCTTCAATAGGAGAAACCCCCATTTCACTCAGCATGATATCATAAGGGACTGAAATTTTAATTTTAAACTTGTTTGTGATCAAGCGTTTTTGAATCTTCTCAATTTTCTTCCAATGTAATTCAGATGTGTTGTTGGCCCACACTTCACAACCATATAGAACCATCGATATCACTAAAATCCCAAAGAGAGTTTGCTTATTTGCACCTATTTTGAAAAGCATAGAACGCTTTCCAACCTCCCAAAGTTCTTTTCTTTCTGCAACCTTCCCAACTTAGATTTTTGTTGAAGTCAATTCCGAGGTATTTGTAATCTATCACTTCTTCAAGAGTGTTTCCTTCAAAGTAGAACTTATGTTGCTTATGTTTTCTTTTGCTAGAAAAAATTACCACTTTCGTCTTGCTAGTATTGACTTGCATCCCCACTATACTACAAAAGAAGTCAAGGGAAATTAAGTGTTCTTGCAGCCCAAGAGTGGATTTAGAAATCAGAATAAGGTCATTTCATACAAAAGAAGCCTTATCAAAAAATCACCCAAAAGAGCACCATCACCCTCCTGTAAGTTTAACCACTCTTCGAGTTTGTCTATATATAAACCAAAAAGGGTAGGGAACAATGGGCACCCTTGCTTGACCCCGATATCACTTCTAAAACTTTCGGAGATACCAGCTAACATTTTTATTTTGACTTTAACCTCCTCATATAGCCTATGGACTATTTCTCTAAGATGTATAGGAACCCCAAGTTCCTCCATTCTATGCCAAATCTTATCTCTAGAGACCATGTCAAAAGATTTTTTGAAATCGACAAAGCAACAAAAGGCTTCCTTTTTTTTCTCCCACACTTTTTCAATGATGTTCCTTAGAGTTATACCATGATCAATCGTTGAGTGTTTAGGTCTAAAACCTGCTTTCCCTTTAGCATGTTTATCCCCTTCTTCTTCCCACTTGTTGATTCTATTTTCTAGCATACTTCCAAATAACTTTGGAAACAAGGGGTTTATCATTATGGTCCTATAGTTGGAGGGATTGTTGGCATCCCCACTCTTGAAGAGCGGTATTGCTAGGCTCGTTGTCCAATATGTAGGGAACCCCTGCTGAATGATGTTGTTGAAAATTTTCATAATGTGAGGTGCAAGAATTTTTGAACCCCACTTTAGATATTCTACTTGGAGTTCAACTAAATCTTTTTCTTTTCCAACACCCAACTTTTTGATACCCACCTCAATTTGTTTCATGGTGAAGAGCTTAGTAGTAGTGTTGACCAAGGGAGGGGGGTCCACCTTAGGATCTTTCTCATAAAGTTGTTTTTCATACTCTAACCATTGATATGCTATGATATTATTTTCAGTTTGTTTCTTTCTCGTTTGAAGTTCCTTCCAAAATAACTTCAGGTTATTTTCCCCAAGAAGATTAGTTCCTCCCTCCTTGAGATCATGAAATCAATTTTTTTCTTTCTTCCAATTTGCTTGTAAGATTTTATGTTTATTTCTTTCTGGCTTGACTCTTTCAAAGTTTTCCTTGTTGTTTTGCATTCCTCATCAAACCAAACATTAACAACGGCCTCTTTAGAGATATCTTGAAGGTGTCATAGTTTTTTTGAGTCAATAGAATGTTGCCCTTTAAAGGAGGTTATTGAATGTGCTGATTTTTAGTCCCATGCTGATGTTGTTCAGCCCAAGTTAGACTTAAATAGATCGGTTTATGATAATCACCGGGGCAACATGAAAAACATATGCACCAAGGAAATTGAGGCATTCACAACTCTCTAGAATGGAAGGAACTTGGCAAACATCCAGGGCCAAGCAGACTATATTAGCTTACCAGGAAATGCTAACGAAGGTCAGCAACAAAGCGAATCGACACCTGGCCCAGCATTGGTCCACCTATGTCTCATATCTGGGAAGTGGATAGAGGGAGCGATGGCACCTCAGAGAGGATACCAACACAGATACAAACATGGGGGGTGCACAAGTGGAGCCGCCTTCAAGCAATAGGGGAATCGAGCCTCCAGACCCAACATACGGCAAGACGCCCAAGCAAGGACGATGTTGTTCTAGGAGGCCACCCCGCCACATGTTCAATAGCAGCTAGAGGAGGAAAAAGTAGAAATTCACCTAGAGTGAACCTTAACGTCGACCTAGGAATTATATGAGACTATCATAAATTGGGTTCCAAATATTGGCAACTTGCAAGGCCAGGAAACCAAGTACTAGAGGATGATTGAATTATACTGCCATCTCAAGATGCTACTAGGTCATATGTTATTGTGAGGATTCCCATAATACAATACAATTATAATTGAATGAATTCCACCTACTGCTTAGAGAGGTCCTGGTGCATCTTCCATCCATCCTCCAGCTTAGCGACTGCAGTAACAAAGACAAAGAATGACAGGACAAAATCCCTAGAGCCACCTCAAGGCCCAAATTGTTAAATATAATGTAACCTCAACAATCTGACTATACATTGCCAGTTGTCCTAGCCAGTTGTACTATCGTTTCATGATGTTATTGATTTTCTTGAGCCTATTTAGCTTAGCTCTTTTCCTTTTTCTGTATGTACTCTTTTTCTCATATACTCAATATATTGAATACTATTTTTGCTCTGCTCTTTCTCTGTATTCTCTATTTCTCATTTTATCATGGTATCATAGCTTCAGACATAATCCTCTTCACACATACATGAGAGCATCCCAATCCTAAGAAGCGCAGAGCTTAAACTGTCAACAAGAGCATGGGACATGCTTTCTTCACAAAGCTTGGAGAGAAGTCCTCTAGTACGCTCAAAAGATCATTGCAGACAATAATTGCAAGGAAGCAGAAGGCAAAAACAATAAAGAATCGTGAGCATTTAAATATTCGTGAAAGATTCACGAAGAATAGTTGCAGAGGGAAGAAACAATTAAATATACATGTATTCTTTAAAGAATTCGTGAAATTCTTTCCAATTAGTGAAAGATTCATGAATTTCCTTCTTCAGGAGAAACTCTTTGCAGAAGTAGAAAAGAACACACTAACAGGACAAGCAGACGCAGTCGTAAGATCGGTCCTGCTAACAGATATGAGGCGTTAATCAAGCTCAGAAAAGACGAGAAAAGCGCAGAAAAGGCGAACGAGTCTCAACTGTTAGATCAAGGCGAAAGAAACAACAACCATCAGATCAAGAAAAAGTCTACAGGCGTTAATCACCAAAGGACCGTCGAATTTCGTACCACGTGGACCGACAGTCGTTGGTTCGGAGAAATTGCACGAGGTTTAGTCCTCTGGAGCACATAGTAGAAAATACGACTCGCTAAATCGCGAAGTTCTGAAATCGTTGGGACCGTCCATCAAGGAGGACATGTGGCAAGAACTTGGCACTTCACTGACTTCCAGAGCAAGAAGGTCAAAGAAAACAACTGCTTGAACTCACGATGTGTGAAATCGTGATTCAATCGTGATCGTCCGTCAAGGAGGACACGTGGCGAGATCTCAGCATTTTGCAAGGTGTAAAGGTCAGAGATCAAGGCGGTGAGAATTCATGAATCGCAAAAACATGAATCGATCTAAGTCATTGGATCGAGAAATATCGTGAGTCATCAATCTGCTGCAATCGAGAAATCAGGAATTGGGAGGACAGAGGTGCGCCATCCTCTGACTTCGCAAAACGCAAAACCCCGACAAAATTGCAGTTGTCGATCAAAGAGAGATTTCGACCGTCGATCCAGAGCCATTGCGATTTCGGCAATCGGGAAATCAGAGGCAAGAGTTCTGAGAACTCGCGAAACGCGAAATCCCGACGTGATCTGAGCCATCAGGTCGTGGAAGAATCGGGATCGTCAGGTTGGGAGCTACAAAATTTTGGCATTTCGGGAGTCAGGGTTGGCTCACTCGCAAAGTCTCAACACGTGAAATCATGACACGCTCGGAGATAAGCCCCCGATCATAGTCGAGGGTCACATCAGGAGACTTTAGGGGAGGAGCTAGCAAGTGCTAGACCCCTGTCGAGATTTTGGAGATCAGGGATTCGGGAAACAGGAGTTAACTAGGGCTCGCATGCAGGAGTCCCGAAATCCTGAAAAGTGGACCGTGGTCATAGAATTGTGGTTGTGTGGAGGAAGGATACGAGAGGATCTGAGGGCTCGTTAATCTCCTTTCAGAGTTCGGGAGTTGCAGAGTCAGGAGTGGCTCACACGCCAATACTCTCGAGGTCGCGAAACGTAACGCGCTCTTTGTGGGCTAAGTTAGTGGTCACGTGGGGAAGGAGGTCACACTCAGTGCTTATTCGTGTGGGGATGAGTTCGCATTTGGACCTATTCCACCATTAGAGGGGCTACAATCGCTATAGTTGCTAAAGAACAGAGCTCAGAGCCCTGAATCAATAGATCTTTCGCTCGGATAGTCAGATCCAGCTAGATAGAAGTCAAAGAAGTGGTTTACACCGCGTTTTTTGGTCTGAATTCACTGCAAGAAATTCAAAGACCCGATTTTCCGCGCAGGAATCAGGTAAACGTGAAATCCTATTTTTTTTAAATTCTTTAAAGATGGCCACATCTAGCAATTTAGGACCAACTCAAGGACCAATTCTTCTTGGAAAGAATCATAATTTTTGGTCTCTTCGAATGAGATCCTTCTTGCAAGCACAAGAGTGATGGGATCCAGTGGATCTTGGATATGTGGAACCATATCCCGCAAACATTGCCGCCATGACCAACCAACAGAGAATTGCTCAGGTAACACAAAGGAACAGAGAGAATAAGGCAAAATTTTGGATTCAAAATTCAGCGGATGACTCGATTTTCTCAAAAATCATAGGCGTTGTTACTTCAAAACAGGCTTGGGACATCCTTAAATCATCCTACCAAGGAAATGACAGGGTCAAAATAGTCAAACTGCAGACCTTGAGGACTCATTTCGAGACTTTAAAAATGACAGAGTCTGAAAATGTTGATCACTTTATGACTAGAGTCATTGGAATCATAAACCATATCAGATTGACTGGTGAAGTCATCCTTGATCAACGCCTTGTTGAGAAAGTCCTCAGAATTTTACCAAAGAAATTCGAAATGGTTGTTACAGCAATCCTTGAATCCAAGGATCTGTCAAATTTTTCAACAGATGAATTAATGGGCTCTCTGTTGACACATGAGACCAGACTGCATCTCACAGATGAGTCAATCGCAAATGCCTTCAAAAATCAATTCTCTTTCAATAGAGGAAAAGGAAAAGGTCACCAAGGAAGAGGGAGAAGTCCAAGTAACCCTCGCTCAAGTGGAGGTCACAGACAACAGAACCAGAATCTGAGTTTCCAACCTCAAAGAAGCAGAGGGAGAAGATCAAATGACAAATCAAGCATACAATGTTATTACTGCAAAAAGTATGGGCACTATGAATCTGAATGCAGGAATAAGCAAGCATATCAGCTTTCAAGCAGAGCGCATATCTCAAATCATGAAGGAGAAACCTCTAATGGTATGTTTCTATCATGCCACAAGACAGAAGAACAACATAAAGATCTCTGGTTGTTGGACAATGGATGCAGCAATCACATGATAGGTAACAAAGATTTACTTTCATGCATTGATTCTTCAATTTCCTCTGATATTACACTTGGAAATGATTCTTTAGTCAAAGTTCAAGGAAAAGGAACTGTACATATTCTTACTAAACAAAATGTAAAGAAAGACATAAACAATGTCTATCATGTTCCATATCTGAAACATAATCTGTTAAGTGTAGGACAACTCATTGAACATGGCTATAAGGTACTTTTTGAGGGAGCATCGTGCCGGATATATGATAAAACCCCCAACAGAAAATTGATTTTTGAAATCCACATGACTCGAAATAGGATGTTTCCCCTGACCCTCAGAACTGCAAATCTGATCCAAACATATGCACAAAGTGCATCCACCCCCAATGAAACTATGGTTTGGCATACAAGATTTGGACATCTACCCTTTTAGAGTCTAAGTCTTCTATAAAAGCACTCCATGTTCAAAGCTCTCCCTATTTTCAAAGAGAAAAATCCCCCATGTGAATCTTGCATACTTGGAAAACATAAGAGAACTAGTTTTCCACAGTCCTCGACTCAAGCCAAACAACATCTCGAACTTTTTCACACTGACCTATGTAGACCAATGCAAACAGAGTCCATATGTGGTAGATTTTATTTTCTAACATTTATTGATGAGTTTAGCAGGAAAATATGGATCTATTTTCTCAGACACAAGTCTGAAACTTTTGCAAAATTCAAAGAATTCAAAGTTGAAGCTGAAAAATAGAGTGGCAAATATATCAAAACTCTCAGGTCAGATGGAGGAGGAGAATACAACTCCAACAAATTTGCAAATTTCTGCAAATCACAAGGCATCATCATGCAAACTACAGCCAGGTATACTCCACAACAAAATGGAGTGGCTAAAAGGAAAAATCAGACAATCATGAACATGTCAAGAAGCCTTCTCAAAGAGAAATGTATGTCAAATACATTTTGGGCTGAAGCAGTAGCATGTTCAGCTTATCTCCTAAATAGACCTCCAACCACCATTCTCAAGATGAAGGTCCCTCAAGAAGCATGGAGTGGGACAAAGCTAAATGTTTCTCATCTAAGGACATTCGGATGCATAGCATACGCCCAGATACCTTCTGAATTAAGGAAGAAACTTGATGATAGAAGTGAGAAATGCATCTTTACTGGCTACAATGAAACATCAAAATCTTACAGGCTTTACAATCCAATCTCAAAGAAAGTAATTCTCAGCAGAGATGTAAAATTTCTAGAAAATCAACTCTGGAACGAATCTGAAAATCAACAAATGGACAGTCAAAATCCATTGTTGCCCAGTCCTGAAAACGCAGAAAATTCAGGACAGCCAACACCTCAACCTGTTCTTCCAAAACTGTAGGTACAAGGACAATCTGAAAACTCTTGGGATAACTCAACTTCCAACAGAGATTCATCCTATGAACTTCCAAACCAGAGAACTCGAAGTTTGAGAGAAATCCATCAGCAGTTGGATGACATTGAACAACACAACCTTTTTGCTTTAATGTCATGTCAACCTACATATTTTAAAGAGGCAGTTGAGGAGACACATTGGGTTAAATCCATGAACCAAGAGATTGAATCCATTGACAATAATAATACATGGGATCTTGTTGATTTTCCCAGACACAAGAAAAATATTGGTGTCAAGTGGGTTTACAAAACTAAACTCAATGAAAAAGAGAAGATTGAAAAATACAAGGCAAGACTTGTTTCCAAAGGATTCTCACAACAACCAGGTACTGATTATGGTGAAACTTTTTCTCCATTAGAAAGATTAGACACTGTAAGGACTCTCTTAGCCATAGCATCTCAACACAAATGGCAAGTATACCAGATGGATGTCAAGTCATATTTCCTAAATGGTGTCTTAGAAGAAGAGGTCTATGTGGATCAGCCACCTGGATTTGAAGTCAAAGAGCAGCCAACCAAAGTATATCGGTTGAAGAAAGCTTTGTATGGCTTAAAACAAGCTCCAAGAGCTTGGTACAGAAAAATTGACACTCAACTGATCAAAAGTGGTTTCAGTGGAAGCCAAAATGAGCCAACTCTTTACACCGAAACTAATCAACACGGTAAAATTTTGATTGTATGTTTATATGTTGATGACATGACATATACTGGAAATCTTGAGTTAACCATTTTTAAACATGCCATGCAATCTGAGTTTGAGATGACAGATCTTGGCATAATGAAATATTTTTGGGGAATTGAGGTTGATCAATCAACCAACGGATTTTTTGTCTGTCAGCAAAAATATGCAGCAGACATCATCAAAAGATTTCGTTGGAAGAATGCAATCTAGCAGAAACTCTTATACCCCTAGGCACAAAATTGAGTAAGCAAGATGAAGGACCTACAGTGGACCCTACCCTGTACAAAATTTTAGAAGGCAGTTTGTTGTATCTTACAACAACTAGGCCTAATATTATGTATGCAGCCATCCTTGTTTCCAGGTTTATGGAATCCGCCAAAGATTCTCACTGGAAGATGGTGAAAAGGATTCTGAGATATGTTGCAGGAACTCTCAATTTTGGTTTATGGTGCACTCAATCTGATGATAATCATCTCTCTGGTTACACAGACAGTGATTTTGTAGGTAGCCTAGATGACAGAAAAAGCACCTCAAGACATGTTTTTCACCTGGGTGCAAACCTAATTTCATGGGCATCAAAGAAGCAACCCATTGTATCAATATCTTCTGCAGAGGCAGAGTATGTCGTTGCTACCTCAGCTTCTTGTCAAGTTGTGTGGCTGAGAAGAATATTGAAAGATATGTCACATACAGAAAAGGAGCCAACTCCTATCTTCTGTAACAACACCTCAACAATTTCTCTATCCAAAAATCATGTGTTTCACAAGAAAACCAAGCATATTGACAATCGTTTTCACTTCATACGCGAGCTTGTCAATAATGGTGGCATTGCACTTCAATTCTATGGCTCTTGAGATCAGCTCATAGATATCTTTACAAAGCCACTAGGAAAATTCATTTTTTATTTTCAAAGACAACACTTGGGCATTATCAGTGTTGATGTTTGTAACTGTTGAGTTTAAGAGGGAGTGTTAAATATAATGTAACCTCAACAGTCTGACTATACACTGCCAGTTATCCTGGCCAGTTGTACTATCGTTTCATGATGTTCTTGTTTTGCTTGAGCCTATTTAACTCAGCTCTTTTCCCTTTTTTGTATGTACTCTTTTTCTCATATACTCAATATATTGAATACTATTTATGGTCTTCTCTTTCTCTGTATTCTATGTTTCTCATTTTATCATAAATTTCCCTCACCAGCTGACTGATTAGTATGTTCTTCTTTTTGTTTTTTGGTAGCATGAAGAACAACGATAGATATGCTATAGCATTTAGTAGACTCCAGTTATTTATATATTATGTTTATATGGCTAGACAAAGTTTAAAAGAAACCCCAATTCAGACTCTATAGACATAAGACCTATTTCTTTGTTCTTGGTCTGGTTCCCAGTGGAAGACCAACAACAAAGCAGTAGTTTTATATGAATTTTGAACAGTTAGAATAATACAATTTTCTCTTTGTGCTTACAAAAAAAGAACAAAGGAATCTTGACAAAGATCAAGCTGATTGTAAAATAATGCACTTGGACATAACCTCTTGTGTAACACCCTGTTTCCCCCAGTTTGTAAAAATAACTATATTGGCCAAGAACTGTGGCAAACCCAAAAAAGTGAATAATATTATGTATATATATATATACATTTCAGGACTGTTGAGAGGGGATATGCTGAAAAAGAGACCATGATGGCTGAAGAAAGGTGGTGGAAGGCACCTGGAAAGGTGGCGTTAACTTCCACCGAAACCAATATCGTATTTGGACTTCACTGACCCGGAGAACCAAGAGCGGCTCGTTGGCCCCGAATTAAATGACTCGCCAAGATTGGTAGGTAAATGGCTCCCCATGAGTAATGAGGGATGGGGGGAGGTGAACCACCCATCTGTAGAGCCGTCAGGCCTGACCAGTGCGAGGGAAATCACGCCACACGCAACCTCGCAAGAGGAAAAAGGCGTGAGGGAGAAGCGAGAAAGGGGCAGACGCAAGGGGAGGAAGAAAACTCTGGAAAATACAGAGTGAGTGATAGCAGAGAAGGGGGAGAGTAACCCTCGTTCTCGGTCACTGGCAAGCAGAGACGCAGTCTCGCAGCATCGTGGTCTCAACTCAGGGGTGGCTAGTGGTAAATCCTATCGGAATCGCTGAGCCTACGGTTGGGTGGAAACGAGCACCCCTCTCAGCAGTTGCACTCACTTCTGGTGTTATTTCTGATAAGTGTTTTACATCTTGCATCGTGAAATTTATATGCTGACATATATGCTCTTAGTCTGTGCAGTTTTATGAATGATTTGAGTATAAGACTTCCTGTGTAGTGTTTTGATTCAGAAATGGTGGTTGCATGCTTATAATGGAAGGGCCACATATGGCTTATGTTTATAAATAGATTTATATGTATATATGCACATTGAATCAATTCAGAATTCAAGTCGTTTCTCAGGAAATCTATACCCTTATCCGTCTCAGGTGATACCCTGGATAAACCTCCCCATAAAGACACCCTTTTTTAAAAGCTCAAAAGAGGCAGCACTTTGTGTGCAAAGACTCTGCAAAGGCGCAGAAGTCGCAGAATCCCTTGAGGATTCGAAGAATAAGTATCGATCAACGGATGAGATCCTGTCGGAAGATCTGCGGTTATTCACGACCGTTAGATTGAAGGAATAAACGAGGGCATTAAATTCCTTAACCCTTTTTCCTTTATCTTCGCGAGTAGCGAAGAAATCAGGACCGTAGATCCCCAAGGTCCGTGAAATAATCTGGACCGTGGATTCATGTCCAGGAAGCTTAGGAATGGTGAAATGGAGAGACAGGTATGAGCTGTCAGATCTTGGTCTAAACAGCCGATAGACGTTGGATCTATCGAGAGTTTCACGAGGTTTAAACCTCACGCGAAGAACAGCAGAAGCGAAAGTCCCGAGAAGGAGTTTGTATCAGGATTTCGGCAATCGGGAGTTCGAGAGTCTGGGCACTCGACATCAAAAGTCTCGAAATAGATAAAGAACCTGAGCCATCCGTTGGAGGGAGGACACGTGTCGCGAAATCACCCATATCGGGGATTCGAACATCGGGAGTCATAGAGGGAAGTTTTTCAACTTCGCGGGTGGCGAAGTCGCGAGAGAATCACAACCGTCCATCTGAGGAGGACAGGCAGCACCTTATTGTGTACACAGACCCTATAGGAATCACAGAGGTCGATGAAATCTTTCACGGTTTCAGAGAAGAGAAGCTCGGGAGGGATAGTGCCATTTTGTGCACAGAGCCTTAGCGATAAAGGTTGCAGAGGAGAAACAAAGGCCGAGACCTTTGATACTTAAGAAATCTTCCAAGGAGAAGGAAGAGAAGCACATGTTCAAGGAGGAGCTACAACTATCGTTAGATCAGTTGGAGCAAAATAGATCTGGGTCGTCGAAAAAGTACGTCCAGACGCGCGTAGAAGAGAGTAGAAACGGATGGCAGAGAGACTTCGTGGAGAAGCGTCGAAATGTCGTGGGTCGTTGGATCACACTGAGTTGCAAGGGATTTAAGCCGTAGAAGTAGCCATGGGAGAAGTTGTATGGACGGTGGAGACACTTTGAGATAGAAGTGGCAAACAATCGATAGCCATTGGATCTTGCAGAGTTGCAAGGCGGTTAGGGTCGGTGCAGTCCCGAAGAGGTCTGAGTTCGGGATCTCGCATATCGAGGTTTCGCAAGAAGAGAGCACAAGAGTTGGGTGCTCCAACTCATGAAGTCGTGAAGTGAGAAGTGGCAAGGAGAAAAATCTGAACCATTGGATCCAGGAACAGGAGGACCGTTGGATTAGAACTCCATGGAGATATCGTATATCGAGAGTTCGGGGGTTCGGAGGTTGGAAGGGGTTACTTTCGACCATAGAAGTCGCAAAGTGCCGAGACCCGAGGCTCGTGAGAACACGTGGCACATCCATCAGGTGGGGCCCACGTGATTGACAAGTGGGCACGCGTCGCCCGGAAAGGAGTCAACACTCTGTTGACTTCTCACGTCTTAGAGATTCGCGAGATAGGAGCACAAAGGCTCAGCACTCCAACTCGCGAGGTTGTGAGTTGCGAGAAGTGCGAAGAGGAAGTCAACCATTGTTGAATTTTGCGTCTCGGGATTTCAGAGAAGAAGAGCACGAGAGCTCGATGCTTCAACCTGCGAGGTTGTGAGTAGCGAAAAGTGTCAAAGGGAAGTCATGCATCGCATTTCCCCGAATCGCGAAAAGTCGATAAGCGCTTGGCTAGCTTAAGCACATAGACCTGGGACAGGGTCATGTGGACAAGACCCCTTAAGGGGGAAACCTGCCACTCGCTAGCCCTGTTAGGGTTCGACACTTCGCCGTGTCGGGGTTTGCAGAGTCAAAAGACTCGACGCTCTAGTAGTGCCGAGTCATGAAGAGAGAAATAATGCCATACTTGTTCGGCCTGTGGTCGCGACCCACGATCACATGGAGGTGGACAAGGAAGGAACTAGCCTATGCTAAGACCCCCATAGGTATTTCGGGGATTTTTGATCCTCGAGAATTTGACAAAAAAAAATTGTTTTCCTTAGTGGGTATGTGACATCTTGATAACTAGAAGTGGATGAGACTATCATAACCTGGGTATCAGATATTGGCAGCTAGAAAGGTCGGGAAACTAAGTATCGGGAAACGAAAACCATGTACCAGAAGATGGTTGAATTATACTGACATCTCATGTTACTGAGTCAGATGTTGCAGACTCCTCAAGATGTTACTGGATCAGATGTTATAGACTTGCGAGGACACCCATAATACAATACAATTGTAACTGGATGAATTCCACCTACTACTTAGAGAGGTCCTAGCGCATCAATTCCACCCTCCATCTAAGTGATTGTAGCAATAACCACAAAGAATAACAAGACAAAAGCCCTGGAGCCACCTCAAGTGCCCAAAGATCAAGTTGATTGTAAAATAATACACTTGAACATAGCCTCTCGATTATGATAAGGTCACCTTCCGATGTAGGGAATGTTTTGAGATCATAAACATTATAATATAATACATTGTTGAAAATCCCTCAAACAAGGTTGGTCCCTTAAACCTCACTAAAATCCCACTTGGTGGGAGGGAAAGACAAAAGATCAAGATCATCACCTGATTAACAAGGAACCTATGACGTCTACCCCCTCATATCTTAAGTTGTGTTAAGTCAAAGCTTCTCCATATGCCTCATGGGAATAAGGGAAGGCTCAAAGAACCCTTGTGAGTCCATAAGGTCAATAGAACAAGCTACCATCAATTGAATTAGAATCGTTGGTGTCACACCAAGAATCATAAGAAAAAACGTCAACATAGACTTAGACTATAGGTCGAAAGGAAGCAACAGATATATGGGGAAAAAAGCAACAACTTCATCAAATCAGAAATCGAGTAAATTGACTTGCATCTCAATGAGAAAGAATCCCCATCATTCCTTGAAAAAGGAAAACAGAAAAAAGAAAATTGAATCAATGTACAGAGGAAAAAGATGCAAACAAGAAAACTTTGGATAACAAACATGGTCCCCAAGAAGAGGAAGATGAAATCTCAATGGAACTAAAAGATGGGGTGTTGCAAGATCTAATAACACCATTTCAAGAGACATAAGAAAACTAGGCATAAGTCTTTAGGAAGAAAAAAAGTAATCCATCCTAACACTTATAATATTAAATGACACAATAATGTCACTAAAAATTATTTTAAAATGTATTTCTTTTATATTATGATGTGTAGGCATTTCATCATAATTTATTTATGTAATCCCAAAAAACAAAAATGTAGGTAGGAAAAGAAAAAATAATGCCTAGAAATCCCCTTTTCATGTAAGAACCGAGGGATATTCTTAGACATAAGACACCATTATTCATTAAGTACATCTTCTATGAATTAATAGTCATAAATTTTCAAAACAATATAATTGTTTCTATTAAAAAAAAAGCATGTGTACAAACCAAAAAAATAGTGGTAAACAAAACTTAATGAAAACAAAGTTTGCATAATTTGTTTTCAAATACTTCCCTTTGTAGAATAATTAGGTGTTTCAAATATACAAGGTCATCTTTCATTGTCACTTATAAATAAATTATTTCAAAATAAAATGCCAACACATTAACAAGATTTAATTTATTCATATTAGTGTTTGCATTAGTTAGATAAGGTTTCATGCCTCCCAAACATTTTACATATTAGTATCTAGTAAGATTTTCTAAAATTTTTACAATTTAAGATAAATTTCCATTTTTTAAATTATCTTTATTATATATAATAATATTTTTTAAATAAAAAAAATATTCAAATAAATTTTTCAATAATCATTTGAAATTAAAATTAAAAATTAAAAACAAACTTTGCATTCTTATAAAATAAAATATTAATTTTATCATAATTACTTAAGTTGTTAGGAATGCTAAATGATTATCAATTAAACTAATTCCTTTAATTACAAACTATTTAGAAAGATTTAATTTGAACAACATAAAATACTTAAACTAACCCTAATTTTAAACTACTTTGGAAACTATTTATAAACTATTTGACATTATTTTTGTGGGAATTAATAATATTATTCTTAATTTGACTATCTTGTAGGATTCAAAATAGGGAAAACAATATTATCACTCTGAAAAAGTTCTTATAATATCAATTTTATATTTCTTATAACGTTGTATGAACTTACGTTCATCTCGATCCTCATTGATGGGAAGTTGCCAATATCACGAGAATCCCATGTGAAGCAGGTATTCAGTATTGCATTTTGGTAACAAATAAAGACAAAATTTGGTAGCTAGAAAAGTGTTTGTTTCACCTCACCTTCCGATCGAAAGCTAGGCCTTTCCTTTCACATACAGATTATATAAAATAATTTGAGAGCTACACTTCCCGTCGCTGTTGTTTCCTCAAAGCCAATTTATTAAAGTAAAACGTCCTTTTAAGTGTTGGATCGTCCAATTTATGAAAGTTGACGTGACAATTTATTTTGTTACAAAAATTTAAGCTGGCAAGCAATACCGGACTTCTACGACGATAAGTTGAAGATCGGATCTTGTACTCTCTGTACAAACCGTGAATTCGTCACACGAGCAAATCCTTGCGTTTCAAATAGAAGAGGTAAGTTATAACAACAAGGGGGGCACGTACTATGATGACACTCTAATTCAGCGGAATGAATGGGCAAACATCAGTAAAAAGACCATGATAGAAAGTCCGCTGCATGAGTGGAGTTGCAAGGGCCATATCCTTCGCGTATCGTGTCACGAGTCTGCAATAATGTCGTGGCAGACCTACCACTTTGTGAGGAGCCTTCCTGCCCTAATGCATACTCTGAGTAAGGGTAATAAGCAGTCTGCTATGTAGTATTCAATGTTGAACCAAATCAAATCAAATCACTTTATTATATACATCACAGACGATATTGCAAACACATTGAGAATGGTGTACTGGTGTAACCGTATTGCAGACACATTGATACTGGTGCACTGGTGTAACCGTACTGGCGGTGGGCGAGGCATTCAAACAATCATTATGAGGGAACATGGATAGTGACGGGAACATGGATAGCAAGTGAGGGATCACTAAGGGTACAGTGGAACAGTGAGGTAACAATTGTGACAGGAACAGTGAGGTAACAATTGCAACGAGAACAGTGCAAGAGTTGGCATTTAGTTGCGAGAGGTTTAGGTGGCCTCCCGACAGTTTTCAATCCTTTGTTCCCAATAGACAGACAGGTATTGTCATGTTCCTTAGTTTTGTGTTTTTTTCTTGTCCCCTATGGCAATGGCAATACATTCAACACACATAAACAATGGGTAAGAGCTACATGTCTCTGGTGAAAGAAACCATTTAGGTCAAGTGAAAATTGTCTCTTCAAGCAAAGCAGGGAAGTGGGTTTGGGTCAATGCCAAACAGTTTCGGGGTGTTTTAAAACGTAGCGTTGCTCGTTTAAAATGGGAGCAGACAAGGAAAAAATTGGCCCTCTGTAATAAACTTTCAAACAAACCTCTTTTGCAAGGGTGTAGCAACACTAGGACTAAAGACAACAGTGATTATGCCTTGTACAATCCCACATCCACACCTCTCACCTAGTCACCTAACATGTATGTGCAAGAGTTACTAAATGCCAAGAGGAGATTGGAGGTTTTGGAATTCAAAGCGCATGAGAGAGACCTTAAAATCTAGCAATTGACAGTAGAAAATCAGATCTTAGCAGAAAACAATAAATCTTTAAAAGGTCAAGTGACATTGTTGCAATAAGCCCTTCTGGCAGCAAAGGTTGAATGGAAAGGCATGAAGAATGTCAGGTAGATCAAGGAAGATTATGTTGTGGAAATTAGAGAGGGGGTGAACTCTAAAACATCCAAAGTTGAAAGGAAAACAACTGAACAAACACACACCCAAGGAATGAAAGCAGGGGATGAAGAGAAAAAAGATTTTACAAAAAATTCCAAAACTTCGGCACAAGTTATAAGTAATTCTGCTAGTATGGAAAAAGAAACAAACAGTGAGAGGGACAACATGCAAGATAGAGAAATCAAAGAAAGACAAGTAAGAGCAACAAACATAATTATCAAAGGTGTGAGAGAGTATGGAAAAAATGAATGTACTCTTGATCTTGCAAGTGAATTTTTGAAGGACAAGTTGCTTTGGCAAGGTCGAATTTGTCAAGCATGGAGGGTGGGTAAACCCAATGGCGAGAGAGTTAGGCCCATAAAATTCATCATGTCAAGCATACGTGACAAACAAATTCTTTTAGGCAAGAAGCAACTCCTGAGGGTCTCTCACTTTTTTCTAGACAAAGATTTAACTATTAAACGGCAAGAGGAAACAAGAGAAGAGATGTGAAAGGTTAGGGCAGCAAGGGATGAGGGAAAAAGGGAATGGATGTCCAAAGGAAAAGTTTTTATTGCCTTTTTCGGTCCTCATTCTAAAATAGGACAACAAGGTGGCAACCAAGAAGCGACATCAAATTCATTAGAAGGAAATTATGCAACAAGGTCAGTATGGGAAAATCGGGGTGAAGACTCAACTTTGAGTCTTGTAGGCCAAAACAAATAGCAATCAGATTATACCCAGGTTTCCTTAAGACTATTTTATTGGAACTGTAGAGGTTATCCCTGGAGGCGGGGACCTGGGTTAGGACCTATCGCGAAAGATAGAGACATGATTTGTCTATTGGAAACACATGAGCATGAAGGGTGCAAGACACCTATGTTTGAAGGGTATGTGAAGATGGCAGTGTGGAACAAGGCAGCTGAAAATGGTAAATGACACAGGGGTATCATGGTCTTAGTGAGGAAAAAAAAAAGTTGTCTCATTCAATTAGAAAGAGAAGACTCAAATACACAATTCATTTGGTTTAAAATATCAGAAAATGGTAACACCATCAGAATTGCAACATGTTATTTTATCCCACAAGTTTCAAAAAATTACAAAAGTAGGGGACTTGACCACAAAGACCCCTTTGTAGCGTTAAAAAACGATATTGCGGCGTACTCTCAACTAAGTGAAATCCTTATAGTGGGGGATTTCAATGCTAGGACAGCAAGTGAACAAGCTAGTATTCTTCGTTGTAAGGAACACTGCAATCCCATTTGGCTTACAGGAGAAAGAAATCATTAGTGGACAAGAGTTTCAGAGGACAACAAAAGATGCAACCTTTTTAGGGAGCAATTGCTTACTCTATGTGGGGAATTTGACTTAGTCATTTGTAATGAGTTGGCTAGATGGGTGAATTCTGGTAATTTCACCTACAATACCTACAATGCAGCAAGTGTAGTAGACTATGCAATTTGCTTGCATGGCTTGTGTGAAAAAATGGAAGAAGTTTTAATTGGTGAACAATTGTGGGAGTTGAAATCTAATCATAGACCGATCTATTTAAGTTTCACTAGGGTTGAACAACAACAACATGGGACAAAAAATCAGTGCATTCAACAACCTCCTTCAAAGGGCAGAATTCTTTTGACTCAAAAAAATGGTAACACCTTCAAGATAGCACTAGAGAGGCTAATTAATAAGGAGAAAATTGTGTCCCAGGGCCTCCATAGTCTTGAGCTAAAAAAGTTAATTCAAAGCGCACTTACAGAATGCAAAAGAGAAAAAACAGGAAATCTGAAACAAACTGCTTTCTGGTTAATGCTTGGTTTGATGAGGAATGCAAAACATCAAAGAAAACTTTGAAAGAGTCAAGCCAAAAATAAATAAACATAAATGCCTACAAGAAAATTGTAAGAAAGAAAAATTTTGATTTCATGATCTCAAGGAGGGAGGAAATAATTTTCTTGGGGAAAAATAACCCCAAGTTATTTTGGAAGGAACTTCAAGCGAGAAAGAAACAAATTGAAAATAATATCACAGCTTATAAATGGTTCGAGTATGCAAAGCAACTTTATGAGCAAGATCATAAGGTTGACCCCCTCCCTTGGTCAACACTACTATTAATCTCTTCACCATGCAAGAGATTGAGTTGGGTATCAAAAAGTTGGGGGTTGGAAAAGAAAAAGATGTAGTCGAACTCCGAGTAGAATATCTAAGATGGGGTTCAAAAACTCTTGCACCCCACATTATGAAAATTTTCAACAACATCATTCAGCAGGAATTCCCTACAGATTGGACAATGAGCCTAGCAATACAGTTTTTCAAGACTGGGGATGTCAACAATCCCTCCAACTATAGGACTATAATGATAAACCCCTTATTTGAAAAGTTATTCGGAAGTATGCTAGAAAATAGAATCAGAAAATGGGCGGAAGAAGGAGATAAGCACGCCAAAGGGAAAGCATGCTTCAGACCTAAACATTCAACGATTGATCACGGTATAACTCTAAGGCACATCATTGAAAAAGTGTGGGAGAAAAAAGAGGAAATCTTTTGTTGCTTTGTCGATTTCAAAATATCTTTTGACACGATCCCTAGAGATAAGCTTTGGCATAGAATGTAGGAACTTGGGGTTCCTATGCATCTTAGAGCAGTTATCCATAGGTTATATGAGGAGGTTAAAGTCAAAATCAAAACGTCAGTTGGTATCTTTAAAAGTTTTAGGAGTAATATCGGGGTCAGGCAAGGGTGCCCATTGTCCCCTACCCTTTTCGGTTTATATATAGACAAACTTGAAGAGTGGTTAAAATTTCATGAGGGTGATGGTGCTCTTTTGGGCGAGTTTGTGATAAGGCTTCTTTTGTATGCAGATGAACTTATTATGATTGTTAAGTATGCTCTTGGGTTGCAAGAACACTTAATTTCCCTTGAGCACTTTTGTAGTACAGTGGGGATGTAAGTCAATACTAGTAAGACGAAAGTGGTAGTTTTCTCTAGCAAAAGAAAACAAAAACATAATCAACATAATTTCTACTTTGAATGCAACACTCTTGAAGAAGTGGCAGATTACAAATACCTCAGAATTGACTTTAACAAAAATCTAAGTTGGGAAGGTTGCAGAAAGAAAATAACTTTGGGAGGTTGGAAAGAGTTCTATGCTTTCCAAAATAGGTGCAAAGAGGTATAGCTATGGGATTGGAAGACTATGCAAATTATCTTTGGGATTTTAGTGATCTCGGTGGTTCTCTATGGTTGTGAAGTGTGGGCCAGCAATACATCTGACTTATAGTGGAAGCAAATTGAGAAGATTCAAAAACGCTTGATTACAAGCAAGTTTAAAATTAAAATTCCAGTTCTTTATGATATCATGCTGAGTGAAATGAGGGATGCTCCTATTGAAGCAATTGTTATGGTGCATCTCATAATATATCTAAAACAAATTGAGCAAATGGAAGATGGTCAGTGGCCTAAGGTCGTCTTCAATGACATATTGTGCAAAAGAAAGAAGACATGGATGCGACAAAATATTAAATGTCTTAGTAAATGAGATATTCACTTGAACAAGTTCCCTACGAATAGTAAAGAGATAAAGGCTTTTGTTATTGATAGATTCCACAAGCGAACCTAGGATAAAGAGCTAGGGAGAAAGAAAGAGTATTATATTGAAGAGTTTAAACCCACTTACAATCATCATCAAAAAGCGTACATAGGGGCCAATATATCTTGGAGAGCCAAAATGCTTATTGCCCAATTAAGAACCAATTCTCATCAACTTCGTTGTGAAACCATTCGTTGGAAAATACCAAAGGAAGCTTGGGAAGAAAGGGTGTGTATGTTTTGCACCTCCGGAAAAGTGGAAACAGAAAAAAAAAAAATCATTTTATAGTGTGAAGCTTTCAAAGACAACATGGACAACTATGTAAGTATCTTGACAACTAGCTCTTGGAAAAATTTATTCAGTGAGGGGACAGTGGAGAAATTGGGAGAGCTCATCATCAAGCTGAACAGAAAAACGGATGAAATGAAGAAATCAGTGTCTGAGGCAATCTGTCCCATAGGCTATTGTTAGCATCGTGGACGTTAAAATAGTTTCTTCTTCTTCAAGATATATTGGACGATGTATATATTACCAGCAACAACATTGTGACATTAAATACTAAATGTTGCGTAACAAATTTTACATGGACTGTATATTGCTTGTGCAATGCATACATCCCTCCCTACAGCTTCAACTGACTTTGGACTATATTTATCCAGCTACCTAGAAGGCGAGGATAAATATAGTCCATCCTATGCATTATTAATATTAATGTTTATGTTCTCAAGGAGTTATTGTATTGAATATCACCCTAAATGATATATTAATGCAGCATCGCAACCTTGTTTTTAAAGGTTAATACCCTAGCACATAATAGTGTTATATAGAAGATACACAGTAAATATGATACAATAAATAAATAAATAGTAAAACAATACAATGATACATATTCAGTTTTGGTTTTAATATGAATTCAGTTTTGGTTCAAGATGAAATAGTATAAATGAGATGTGTAATGTGAATGTTTAATATAATTTTAATAACAAATAAATATTTATAGTTGAATTAAAATATAAATTAAAAATTAAATCTATAAAAAGATTATATTATCAATAATAATTATATAATATTTTTGGAGGAGGTGCAAGTTAGGAGTTGTGGATGAAACCAACTCACTGTCATGAATGTGTAGATGGGTTGTTGGAATCTCAAAAGCTTGCTAGCAAGGAATGAAAACTTAGGGTGGCAGGGTACAACGAAGAGAGTTCAATCAGATCCATGAAGGCTAAGTAGTTGCATAAGGCGAGGTACAAGGCTCGGATGTTGGGTTTTATGGGGCGGAATTTCTGAGAGTACAAAAGTGGGGAAGCCACATCATTTTGTGCGTTGGTGGGTAGAGATAGAGTTGGGCTTGATGGACAAAATTCGGGTTTTTAGGAGCAAACCTACACTGAGAGGAATTTGGAGTCACATAGATGGCCAGACGCACTAGAGTGAGAGTCTTGGGGGAATGAACCTGTCAAACCATCATGTTGCTAAGGGAAATTTGGTGAGGGCGTTGAAGCTCTTATGGCTTGGTGAGGTAAAAAACTAGTTCAAATAGCCTCAGAATCTTAGAAACCTATGGTTTTTTCGACTTTGTTGCTTCAGTAAGGTCTGAGGGGGTGGTGCTCTTAGTGGTTGATGCTCTGTCTATATTTCACTCTGTCCTTTTGGTGCAGGGAAGACTGTCCTAAGTGGAGAATTAGGAATGGCTACTGGTTGAGAGGGTCTTCAATCATGGCTTGGGGTTTAGGGAAGGGAAGAAAGAACATGAAGAAAGGTGGGCGCGGGGTTATTTTTCAACCTCTTCCTTGAGGTCGCAGAAGGTGGGAACCAGAGAAGAGTATGAGGTGGCCCTCGTTGAGTTCTAGTTCAAAGATAAAGTTTTAGGGAAGGCCAAGGAGGCTTTTTATGAGGTGGAGGCAGTGGTGGTGGTCAAGAGGGAGAAGATTTCAGAAACCCAGATTTAGGAGGAGGCTCGAGAATGGGTTTAGGACCCCATCCACTCATTGTTATAACCTTAAATTGCACCACACATGCTTACCTGGCATCATGCCAACTCATATCCCTTCATTGCCAAAACATCTGTTGAACAAAGTCTTTGGAAATCCTCTTGGGTCAAGACCCACGTGCCCTAACCCATTACTGCACGTGTGTGCACGTTGGTTGGCTCACTACAGCCCGCGTGTACCTAACAAAGCACGAAAAGAGGAAAGTTGCCGACAGAAAAAAAAATCTATGGGTCAGTTAACTGAAACTCCCGGCCATGCATGGCTGAGGGTTCGTCCAAAACCCTAGCTCCTTCTAGCCTATAAAATAAGGGGTAGGGGTACCATTTGGAGGAGGAAAAAATCTAGCGAAGAAACTCTACCCATTTACGTAATCCATTGTCCCAACCCTTTAGCCTTTCCTCATGCCAAAGGAGATTTAACACAAATCAGTTGGAGGATAGAAGAAGAGGAGCCCAGGATCAGGATCAAGGAGCGGTGGTCGGTCTCGACTTTGATTGTAAGTTGATTCATTTTTCAAATAATAAAAGAATACTTTTCCCATCCCAATGCATGAGTTATCTACTGTTTGTTTAATTTATGCTTAATTTCTAACCCTTGAGTAGAGAAGTAGCATGCATGCATAGTTGTTTGTCTTGATTGTAGGTCATGTTTGGAAGGAGCAGCACAAGCAAGTGGTCAAAGCGCAACAGAGGATCTACATCGAACGTCGGTAACCAGGTTAGTAGTCATTCTCCATGCATGTACTGTGAAAGAGGGGTTTAAGTTTTGGGTTGTAGGTTAAAAAGTAATTTCTTTATGGTCAAAATTTGCATGCAAGTTTGACCCTAGTTTGCTAGTCCGTAGGGTATTTTTCCCAACAACAGAGTTGGCGACCATACTGGGGAAGATACTCTTTAGGGTTTCCAGATTTAGTTGAGTTTTTCGGGTAGTTTAAAAGATTAGATTTTTTGTTTCTTTGCCTGTCTTTTTCTGTAAGGTCTGAGCTAGCAGGGAGCCTGGTTCTTTATACCAGTTTTCCCTGATTGTTGCTTGACGGTAGTTGTCGGGACACAAAGAGGTACACGCAGCCTGCAGAAGGCCTGCACGCGTGTGCCCACGCCCTATCCTCTTACAGCCTGCGTGTGAACGCTTGCTGTAGGGATAATAGTAGCATGTAGGAGTTTAGAGAAATTTAGAGGCAGTCTACCTCTTCCCTGTCAGAATTATACACTCTCAGGGGGTTTTATGGAATCTTGTCTGAGTCTTGGTGGTTCATAGTCCTGTCTGAGATTGTTTTTTTCGCCTTATTATTCCTTTCATTATTTTTTCTTTTCTGTTAGAAAGAGCATCCAAGCCTTCAAAGGACCCTGGTTATCAATACCAAAGGCCTCTTCCTGGTTTGGACTGCCTGTTTTTATTTTGGTCTTAGAATTTATACATACACGCGACCTGTACAAGGTCAGCCCGTGTGTACACGCTTCCTGTTTCAACTCAGCACGCGTTTGCACGCGTGTTGTTTTAGTGACAGTAGCGTGCTTGACAGGCTACTTTTTGTTCAGGGTGGGGCAGTCATCCCCTCCTTTGATGAGAAGTATTCCTCTCAGGTTTTTGAGTCTAGGGTTGAATAGTCAGTAGGTTAGGTCATCTTACCCTTAGCCTGTTTTTTCTCAGTTGATAGTTGAACAAAAAATATAAAAAAAAAAATATTTTTCTTTATGGTTTTTAGGCAAGCGTAAGAGTCTTTGTTTTCTTTATTGTCATTGTGTGTCTTTACTCTGATTCTTTGCAATCTGCACTTTAAGCCAGAATTTGTCTTTCTTGGTTTTGTGCTTGTCGATATTTTCCCTTTGTTGCTTTATTAGCACTTAAATAAAAAAAATCTCTTTTCATTTTCTTCTTTGTTTGAAGAGTGTGTTTCTGCATCATTAGCTAGGGAGAAGTCTTTTGTTTCATAAGTTTTTGCAGTGAATTTAGAGCATAAGTAGCTCGTAGTCGAGCGAAATTTATTTATTTTTGCTGCATAAAATCTTAGAAAATTTGAAAATAAAAAGAAATCTTTCTTTGTGAAAAGTTGCTGAAAATTTTGCATTTAGTAAAAGTCTTTTGTTTCTAGCTTTTTTCATTCATTTTTGCTTTCATCTTTATACACCATCAGTTTCACCTCCATACCCCTTGACATAAGAAAAATCCTTAAAAGCAACGCTAAGTTAAAATCTATTAGACTTTTTGTTTGTAGGGTTCACAAACTAGTTCAGGACTAGGGCCTTGGATTAAGTTGGAGAGGAAACTCTCCAAGGCCATTCAAAACCAAACATTAGATTCTATGATAGGGAGTGTAGAAGTCCAGTTTCGTGGAAATTATCCGGGACCCCCCTCTAACACAGGGGATAAACACGAGGTCATGTGCAGAAAGGTAGCGGAGATAACTCCTCCAAAGCCGGACCAATCGTAGTGGAGAACACATATCGAGGGCTTGTTTTGGGATTCCATCGTTTGCATTTGCCACGGGGCTTCATGGGTCTTGAATCCGTTCGAGGTCCTCGGTTGTATTCCAGACTATTTTCTCTCGATACCCTTGACAGGTTTCGGGCTTGATACCCTTCTCATTATGGTCTACCCGACTTTCGACTGTACCCGCCTGGTGATTGTTCGCGTACTGGCAACCTAGTTGCCAATATTTGTTAGGGACATACACGGGTGACTGCGAGAGTATACCGCGGTACCTAGGACAAACATCGGGCCACGCTTTGCAGAGTATACCCGGAGGGTGCTTCTATGTTCGAGTTTCACTTGCACCGGTAAGTTGCTCTAGTGTTGGTTGTTGTAACTGTTCTCTCAACTAGTTTAGTGATTGATTGTCTTATCTCTTAGGGGCTTCTTTTTAGTGTGTGTTACTGTTTGAACGTATAGAATACCTTAGTGTGTCTTGGATCTTCTCACACAGTGGAGGATCCTGAGCTCCGTCTATCACGAAGGCTTCTGGGCCTGCCGTTGGTTATACTGGAGCCACCCCCGCCACCATTGAGGCGGAGGCTAGACCAACAAGGGTCTTTCAAAGCGACCGGGTTACAAACCATTATGCCCGAACAACTCTCGGAGGAATCAACCGCCAATCTTGGCTCGGTTGAAACCCCAACCACTGATACCTACCCACCGGTTATTGTACCAATCCAATTTTACAAAATCCTGTCAGTGCCTCACACAGCTATGGAAACAAACGTTGTTACTTCTTCTGGGAATCCTTCCATTTCCACCATAGTTGCTACCATAGGAGAAGCATATCCTAACTTGTCTTCGTCGGTCCGAGTCACCATGGTCTCGGCCGCAACTACGTCGCACAGTGGACCGACCCCGTCTATGGTGGCGGCCACAACCTGCTTCACACCTAGTGCGACAGGCCCTCCGTTCTCATACGGTATGCCTAGTTCGGGTACAAGTCCTGCACTCACTTACTCCACTTTACAGACTTTGGGTCTAGGGGCAGGGAGCTCTAACGCTCCTCTGTAAGGTCAACTTGGGGGCACTCCTGTCCCTTTTAATGATTTTCCTTATGCCGGAGGTCATATCCCTCCTTCGTCCCCTTCGCTTGGCGGTCCACATCAGCAGTCCGTCGGGCCGCCTGCACACATTAGTTTATTTGGAGCCGGGAGTCAAGGAACACCTGCGCACAGTATGTTGTTAGGTTCGTCACCGTTTGTTTGGAACGAGACGTTTGGTAACAACACTTTCTCATCCTCCGCTTTCCCATCTGGGGGCAATCTCATTTTTGGACAGTCTACTCCGGTGCAGGGTATTATTCCTGCGTCGGGGGCACATATAGCGGAACCTTGGAACTCAGGACAAGGATCCATTCCCTCCTCTGGAATTTCATTCTAGGGTAATTATTTCCATAGTCAATGGAACCCTGGACAAACTTCTATGCCTCTCCCATCAGGACCAGCATGGGGTAATCCTTCCCAAAGTCCTTCAAACACGATGCATGCCCAACATCCTATGTCCTTTATGGGAAATCAGTTGATGATGTCTCCACAGATGAAAAATCCTTATGCTGGTCAGGGCCATGGTTTCTACCAAAATCCAGGCCAGCAGCCAAACTTTTCCTGGCAACCTGGTGCCATTCAAACTCCAGAACCCTTTTCCCTAGGTTATCAACAGCAACCCAAACTACCATTCCTGGCGACTTTACACTTGCCATATTTGACAAGGTTGTTAAATGATCCTATTTGTCACGATCCGCGTTGGCCTCCTATGCCAACGAAGTTGCCTTCGGACATTCCAAAGTTCGAGGCCAAGCCTAACGAAGATCCAGGTGATCATGTGACTACCTTCCATATTTGGTGTTCATCTAACTCATTGAAAGATGACTCCATACAGTTGTGATTGTTTCAACGTACTCTTGTCGGGAGTGCCGTGAAATGGTACATCGAGCTCGATCGCTCAAGATACTCTTCCTTTGGCGAACTGGTGATGGCCTTCCTTAACCATTTCCAGTTACCTGTGAGATACGACGTTGGCACAGAGTTGCTCGCCAATTTCGAACAAACAACCGCGGACCATATCTCTGATCATATCCGAGAGTGGAGACGCCAGAAGAGTCTAATCAAAGTACCAGTCCCACCAACATTCCTGCTTGAGTGGTTCCTTAAGTCTTTGGTCCCACAATTATCCAAATACGTCGCGATTTCTGGAGTTTTCTCCGAAGAAGATGCCATCATGAGGGCTCAACAGTTTGAGCTCATCTATTCTCAGTTTGGTTTATTATACAACATCCTGCCGGATGCACCACGATCGACACTAGATAAAACTAGACAGAGAGTTGGACCACATGCCGATGGTATTGTTGGTTCAGCACAAACCAAGCCCGCTGAGCAATTGACAAAACAATTGCAACAGTTATCGATACAACACACAACGGCCAACCAGACTGCTGCTTTGGCTTCTCCTCCTACCTAGACGTCAAAAGTACACTTCGTGCAGTCGACTAACCCAAAGGCCACCCAACAGCCTGAAGGGAAGAAAAAACAACGAAAGAAGGGTAAGGGGGATAAAAAACCCACTGATAATGCCGGTGGGGACACTACTGAAAAATGGAAGGCGAGGTATCTGTGCAACTTGTGTGCGGAAGACCACCCGACCCATCTTTGTCCTCAACTTGCAGAGGCCCAAAATTTTGTCACACAGCAACAGCAAGCAGTGTTGACTAATCCCTTTCAACATGGGCAAAATTTAACTCAAGCCTCTACAAGTGCTGAAGGGGGTAGCCAAGAAACCTGCCCTCCTCCAAACAATCCCTCATCCGTGAACGTATATATGGTTAGGGGTGATGCTTTCATAATGACTAGAGAGCACGACTATAGTAAACCAAGCGCTTCTAAGAAGGGTAAAGAAGCTAAGCTCCCATCTCTTCCTCTATAGATTGAGAAGATGTTGGGAGAAACAATGACATGCATTCCCAAGGGTGCATTTAAAAAAGCTTCCCACAACCCAAACGCAAGGGCCGCCCAGAATTACTCTGTGGTGGAGGATTTATCACAAACCCCTTGTGCGATGTCTGCTTTGGAGGTCCTCCAAAGCTGCCCTGCTCAGAGGAAAGCCTTGTTAAATACTCTAGGCTCTACTGAGACTTGTAACCCGGGTAACATCATGTTAGATACAACCGACTTAAAACCTCATCTGCCTTACCATGTAGCGTTTCAGATAGTAGTGGCTCATCCCACGAAAACTTTTACACGGAATATCTTCTGCACGGTAGTCGACGAGGGTGCCTCGACATTCGTTATGTCGTTAGCATGTTGGAAGGCCATTGGTCAGCCTGCTTTGTCTCCTTCACCTACTCTCTTCACTTCTTTCGACGTTCGTTCTTTCCGACCACATGGCATCGTTCCTTCTTTCCCTGTGCAATTAGGAGGGAAAACTGTGTGCGTCGAAGTGGAAGTAGTCGATGCTCCCCTCGACTATAACCTTTTGTTAGGACGGAGTTGGACTTATGCTATGAAAGTTGTGGTTGCTACAGTTTTCCGAGTCTTGTTATTTCCACACGAGGGTCGGATAGTGACCATCGATCAATTGTCCTTCTCTAGACCTGATCCAGCTTTGGGGGCATCCACGGTCCCCATGATTGATAATCCTCAACCAGGTGTCGTTAACGTAGGAGTTGGTTTGTGCCCACCCTTGATGGGTACCTTCGATTACCCACCTCCTCACGATGACGTCAAATTTATATCTAATCACCATAAGGTTGAGATTTTCCAAGTTTCGTCGTTTCGCATGACTTACTTTGAGGATCCTTGGATTCTTCCTTCCCCATCAGCCACGATGGATGAGACAGGGCACTCAGGCATGTCCATGCCCTTGTCGGCCACTGAAGTAGCATACTCTTTAGTCCAACAAGCTTCAGCTAACCCTGATCTGACTCCCGCACAAGAGTTAGATCCACTTCCAGAGCCTATTTGAGCTTAGGGTTCTCTCGCTAACGTCGATTCGTTAGACTTAGTCTTTCCTTCTAACGAAGCAATAATCGAGGCAATGACTAGTCTGGACAAACCTTGGGAAGATCTTCATCACAGATCATATTTCCTCCTGGAGTTAAGCCGAATCGAAGCAGGAGAATTCACTGTTACCATGACAGGAGATCAGCCATGTCCTATTAATCTCTTAGCTACACAAGAAATTTATGCTGAGGGGAATATGGCGACTATCGTTGAAACAATACCTATCAACATCTCCTGAAACCCTGGCGTCGTGGAGAATGTATTCGTCAGAGCGGATTTCTCCCCCGAAGAGATTCAGATTTACACGGATCTTTTCAAATAATTCCGCGACGTTTTTGTCTGGTCTTATGAGGAAATGCCAGGTATTGATCCGAAAATAGTTGAACATGAAATCACAACGTATCCTGATGCCAAGCCTGTTCGACAAAAACTTCATACAGTCAATCCTAAGAAAGAAGCAGCCATCAAGATCGAGGTTGAGAAATTGCTCAAGGCAGGTTTCATTTATCCTATTCATTTGACTCAATGGGTGTCAAACCCCATGTCGGTCAATAAAAAACAAGGCACGATTCGTGTATGTACCGATTTCCTTGATTTGAACAAGGCATGTCCAAAAGATAATTTTCCAACACCATTCATTGACCAGATCATTGATGAATGTGTCGGTTATGAAGCCTTTTCGTTCATGGATGGTTTTTTGGGATATAATCAAATCCAAATCAAACCTGAAGACCAACACAAAACGACATTCATTTATCCGTGGGGTACATTCGCCTATCGTAAGATGCCTTTTGGCCTTAAAAATACTAGATCCACATTCCAATGGGCCATGTCTTTTGCATTTCACAACCTCAAACATATAGTCGAGGCCTATCTAGATGATTTAGCATCACGCTCTCGCAAGAGAAAGGATCATCCTACGCACCTCAGACTAATATTCAAACACTGTCGCTACTTGAGGATTCGCTTGAATCCCAACAAGTGCAGCTTCTACGTAACGTTAGCACGTTTGTTAGGTTTCATCGTATCAACAACAGGGATCATGGTCGATCTTCTTAAGGTGGAGGCAATAATCTAGTTGCCCCCCCCATGCACAATCTTACAACTTCAAAGTCTACAAGGCAAGGCGAACTTCTTACGACGCTTCATCGCCAACTATGCCAAAATCACCAAGGGCTTTATGCGTTTACTAAAGAAAGATGTTCACTTTTTCTGGGACAAAGTCGCTCAACGCTCTTTCGACGCATTAAAACACGCCCTCACAACCGCACCTCTGCTATGGCCACCTAACTACAACAAAGATTTCTTATTATATCTGGCTGTCGCGGAGTCAACTATAGGCATGGTTTTAGTCCAGGAAGATGATTCATTTTCAGAATACATGATCTATTACCTGAGCTGAGGCCTCGTAGGACCGGAACTCAATTATTCGCATATTGAAAAACTTGCGTTGGCAGCAGTTCATGTTGTTCAATGGTTCTGTCACTATGTTCTGTTTCATAAGACCACCGTCATTGTTGTCATGAATCCATTCCAATACATGTTGACACGACGAGTTATAGGCGAAAAAATCAATAGATGGATGGTCATCCTCCAAGAATTTGACTTAGACTTCGTTTCAGCAAAGTCCAAAAAGTCATTGGTCTTCACAGAGCTTATTTCGGAACTTCCAGTTGAGTCAGGTGACGTTGTGCCTGAGGACTCGCCTATCCGGGGGGATATGTTTTTGATTGAATCTTCAGACCCCTGGTACGGAGATATACTTATCTATCTCCAGAATTTGAAGTGCCCCACCTCTGCTTCTCGTGACGAGCGTCGGTGGATACGCCATCAGGCTAAGAATTATCTCATACTCAATGATACGTTGTATCGGAGAGGTGTAGACAGCATCTTGCGTCGATGTCTCACTCATGAGGAGGCCATCATAGTGCTCAACGATTGTCATACCGGAGCTTGTGGTGGTCATTTATCTGGGTTGGCAACAACCCAAAAGATTCTAAGAGCAGATTACTTCTGGCCGACACTTATCAAAGATTGTATCGAATCAGTCAAGAAGTGCCATCCATGCCAAGTCTTCTCTCGGAAGATGAGGGCACATCCC
>ML814084.1:22658-53743 GCA_009831015.1 Picea engelmannii | reverse complement strand
GATTTTGATTTGATAATTCATAACCAGCTTATTGAAGAAGATTTCAAACCATTCAAACCCAAAGAATCTCGATCTGGGCAAAAATTTGGCTATTCTGGCTGTGACAAGCTTTCACCAGCTAATTTACCCGAAAATCTGCTCCTTAGCTGGTGAAAGGCGGAGCTTTCACCAGCTAACTAGTTATAATTATGTCTTTTGCGCTGGTGAAAGCGCAGATTTTTTCAAAATTAAATTTCTCAGTCATGGAGAGTCCGTTTTGCATGCTTAAATAGTCGATCGACATCTACAAATCCTAAGATTTCCAATGATTCTTTCAAATCTGCATTTGGAGCCCGGGAAGCTATTCAAATTTTCCCTACAAGATTAGGCATCGTTCTTTCAAAAATGTCAGTGCGTTTTTTTATCGCTAACAGGTAGCACAATTACATAGAAAATGAAATAAAAGGGGGTTATCCTTTTGTATCATTTTACTTTATTGAAATAAAATATTAATATACTTTACATGAGTTTGTTTTAATCATGTTTTTGTTTTTTTTGTATTCTTAAAAGTTTAACATAATATTCTTGGTTTCCACTATGAAGATATAATGGCTTATAGTTGTTATTATAATGAATAAATTGATGGATCAAGTGGAAGGATTAGATCTAATTTTATATGTTTCTTTTCATTTTAGTTTACCAAAAGAGCAATGATGAGATCCAAAAGCCAAGCCAAGAAAGGTTTTATTTTGCTTGTAGTTTATATGTTGTAGAGTAGAAATCGTGTTGGAGATGATCTATGAGTTGTTATGCTCAAATGGTTAACTCTCATTATACTATTCTTCTTGTTGAATGCTTCTTGTTGAATGTAGTGATTGGAACCATTGGTGTTACTTCTAGAATGCTACAAAACAACAACAACAATAAGGATCTTAGAAGAAACTCATTTTTACTATGCAAACTAATCTAGCACCTTTAGTTTAAGATAAGGTCGAGGTAGTTGAGTACAAAAAACAAGAAGAAGAGAAAATGGAAAATATTGTAGTAGTAGAAAAAGAGAAAACAAGGGAGAAAATGTATACTGGTTTTTTTTGTTTTTGCTAACCAAGCGAGGAGCTATGGGATCTAGAATCCAATCCAATAAAAATTTCGTTTTTATTGCAATTATGGTAGTTTATGTTGGGAACAATTTTTATATAATCTTAAATTATGACATTTGTTTTCATCCTTCTTCTATGGGATCATACCCATATTTAATTCCTAATCTTTATGTGGAGATATTCCACCAACTTATTGAGATCCATTAATATTTCCTTAAGGCAACTACCTTATGATTCTTCACATCGAGTTATGCAAACTATAGCCGTGTTCACTTAATGCAAATTAGTGATGTTATAGTTGTTTATAGTGTTTCTTAATTATTGGTGTTCTTTAAAATGTTTTCATGTGTCTAATTTATTATAAGAGCTTAAAATAGTTTTTTAATTGATTAAAATTACATGATTTAATTAATAATATATATATTTTTAAATTATTGAATAATTGAATTTATTAATATTTAATGTTATTTTGTAATTAATAAAGAGTATTGTCTTTAAATATTATTAAAGATTGTTTAATAACTAATACTAATTATTATAATTTAAATTTTATTAATAATATTATAAATCGCAATAAATTACTAGTCATAATCAGAAGCATATTCTATTGTGTGTGCTCTCTATTCTAGAAGGTAAAAAAAAAAAAAAAACTAATATCCAAATTCTACTTATAGATATCTATAGACTTACCTATAAGTTCTAATTTTATATTTATATCTATGTGTGTACTACCTGCCAAGCTGACACAGAAGTCTGTGTGTGTGTGTGGAAGTGTAAGTAACCTAACAAGTTGACACAAAAGTCTACGCGTGTGTGTGTGGAAGTGTAAGTAACCTAACAAGTTGACACAAAAGTGGAATACTGCAGTTTCCAATCTTGATGATGATGGGAATGAGATGTTGATAGCCTCTTCCTTAATCACAACAATAGCTAGCATTAAAACAAGAGTCACTAGTAGTCATCAAAACCAAGGGGGAAGACACAATAATAGCTTGTGGAATGTGCATATGATCCATATCCCTATTAACTAAAGAAGACAAAGACCCTAGATTTGGTTCTAGTTTAAGATATTCTTCCACTAAATTTTCATGAATGCAATCACTTCTCATTGAAATTCCCTAAGCACCAATAGTTGGGTGGCATATTCCACCGTACATATATCCCTCGCACTATTTTCAATTTGAATTTTTTTATTCTAGTCGCCCTTCCATGGGTTCCACTTCATGAAGGAGTTCATAACTAAGCACTAAGTTTTTTCCATTTCTCTCTCACAATGCTTCACCCCACATTTCACATCCACCAATTCACTGTAAAACAAGAATTGTTTTACAATGGTAATGAGCCATCTCTTCCACTATCAAGAAATCTCCTTGATCTACATTGCTTGCTTAGAATATCCAATCATTATGACCACAAAATCTAACAAAGTTTGTTTCTTCATAATCGTTATCTTGTTTTTCCAACAAATTTTTAGTGCACTTGATGTTTTGATTTTTGTTTTCCTTTCATGTTTCAACAACAACACTTTTCCCAAAACAATTATGTTGCCCAACAAATAAATGTGAAATAACAAAAAGATTGCATGACTCCTTTATATGCATGTCACCACACCCAAGAAACAAAGAAACAAGAGCACCTATAGATAGTGCACCCAAATAGATTATAATAAGTAGATAGGAGCATCCACATCTTCTAACGTTGTAGACATTTAAAGAATCAATCACATACTGACAATAATACTTTAAGGGGATTCTCCAGTCCAACATAAGAGATATCATTTTCAGGATTATCTGCGTAGAGTAAGTCAGTAATCTATTACCCATATCCATGAGTATTAGTCGCAACTGACCAACTTCTCGTGATTTTGAATAGTCTACTTAGCACTCATTGCATCAATGCAATGAGTGTGAAGTGGACTATTCAAAATAATGAGTAGTTGGTCAATTGTGACTAATAATCATGTATATGGGTCATAGATTACTGACTTACTCTACGCAAATAATCCTGAAAATGATATCTAGTAATACTTCATCAACACATATTCACTCCAAATAGAGATTTCACTCATTAAATAGAAAATCAAAATTATAACATAGGTTTCACTAATAAAATAACAAATTAAGATTACAACACATGTTAATTTGAAAATAACATAAGTAAAATGTTTCTTAATAAATGCAAATTTAAATGTTTCTTGATAAATGCAAATTGCACTAGATATCAAAATTCAAAATTATTCAAAACACTAAAAATTCTATGTTTCTTAATAAATGCAAATTTAAATGTTTCTTGATAAATGCAAATTGCATTGGATATCAAAATTCAAAATTGTAAGAATTATTCAAAATACTAAAAATTAAGAGATAGGAATGATATCAAACTATCCGCCTAACCAAAAAAAAATTAATAAAATAAATATAGTGAAAAAGGATAAAAATGAATAGTTTAAACAGAACATGAGCATATGGATTTATAGAACCAGAAGTTAAAGAAACGATCTTATTGAAGCAGAGTTAGCAAACAAAACAATTATGGATGGAGAGTATGGTTCAATACCCGGAGAAAAATTCCCTAATTGAATATTATGTCTTCCACCTAGCATTTCAAGACACTCAACAATCCTCCCAATGTATTCTAAAGAGCCATAGTAACAAAAATTATTTTGTATGTCACCATAAAACTCATATACCTTATCCAAACTATAATTCTAGGGATAAAAAATATCCCACATTGGAGTAATGTTCTCAACAATAGAGAACATGATATGAGGAAACACGATAGCGTCGAACTCACCACCAATAACTATACTAAAAAAATTAATCAAAACTATAATTCTAGGAATAAAAAATCTCACATTGGAGTAATGTTCTCAACAATAGAGAACATGATATGAGGAAACACGGTAGCATCGAACTCACCACCGATAACTATACTAAAAAAAATTAATCAGTATTATTATATTTATTATAATTAATTTAATTAATTTTAATTAAGTAATTAATTATAATTATATAATAATATTATTATTATCATTATTATTGTTATAATATTAATAATCATATTTAAAAACTAATAATAATTATTATAATATTAATAATCATATTTAAAAACTAATAATAATTATTATAATATTAACCCTTATAACTTTTATATATGAAGACTTATCACCATCCCAACACCTATAACATCTTATTGTTATAACTCATAATTCACATAACTCATAATATATAATCCCTATCCCTATTGCCTCTAACCTTTAAAAATATTATTCACTTATCCCTAACCATTATATCATTTAAGCAATAACCCCAATAAACCTTGACATATATAACTCTTAAAATCCTAAAATTGAAGACTTATAACCCATGTTATCTTTAATCTTAAACTCTTAACATTTATAAACCCTAACCCCAATCATCTTTAATACTTGTCACATAGATCACATAATACATAGCAACTATGACAACAATGATAAATTCCCATAATGATATGAGGAGGATAAAAACATGTTTCCAAGGGTTTGCCCAAATTCATCAAAGCTCCCCTGCCTCCCCAAAACCCACTATCATAGCAGCTATGACAATAATGATAAATTCTCATAATAATATGAGGAGAAAAACATGTCTCCAAGGATTTGTCCAAATTCATCAAAGCTCCCCTGCCTCCCAAAAACCCACTATATAATAACTAAGCTTTAACACAAAGGGAATAAAACAAACCATAGCAAAGGAGTGCATGCTAGAAAGAAACCACAACTAAATAACCAACAACAAAACATTCCATAAAATTGTCATTTAACTAAACCACATTCAATCACATGCAAGCCTAAAATTCCCTTTAATTTTGACACACATCAGAGAGGGGATGGCATGGCATGGAATAACGCATGATTATGAATTAAATATCTATTGTTTCCAAGCTACTTTGGTGGCATTGTAGTTTGTAAATTCACCATCTTGAATATACGTATGGAATAAGGCATGATTATGAATTAAATTTCTATTGTTTCCAAGCTACTTTGGTGGCATTGTAGTTTGTAAATTCACTATCTTGAATATACGTATTATGGGAGGAGAATAAAGGTTAAGGTTAGTGTCCCCATTAGACTTTTACTTAACCAATTTCTAAAGGAAATCCTATGTTGGATTGAAGGTCAACTAGTGTGTTTTAAGCTTATAAAACTTAGTAATAAGAAATCTAAGGGATTTTGTCCTAAACATTTAATGAACTCTTATTATTAGCATAATATTGTTTTACTATTGAGAACATATCAATCAGTTGAGTTGGTGATAAATCCAAGGAATTTTGTCCCCTCACGAATTTCAGGACTACCATCACTAATTTCAAGACTACCATCACTTGAAGGCAACAATAAATTCCCTAGAAAGTTCAACTTCATCCAAGTTATTGTAATTCAAATCCGATTAGGGGGATGCAGTCCTCTTGAATTAACCATGCTTAAAAAGAGGCAATTGGGGGACAACTTCTATAATCAAGAAATTGATTGAGTGGGTTAGTTAGGATTCTTTGTATCATGTCAAGTATAAATAGAGACCTAGATGGTTGAGTAGAGTAGTCATCATTTCATTTCATTTCCAATTGGTGTTGTTAAGACTTGTTTGAATTGTATTAGAGAGGTAGAGTTTTGTCCTCCTATTTATATGACATTTTCTAAATAAGAGAAATCAAGGATTACTAAAGTTTTGTGTTCCTAAGAGTTTCTAAGGGTTTCTGGAATTTCCTTGAGTAAGGCCCACTCAAGGAAAGGAGATAGGAACCCTCCTTTTTTTGCATTTTTTGTCTTTAGAAATTATATTATGAATCTAGCTAGACTTCTATAAAATAGAGCAGTTATATTTATGTTGGTTATGCATTTTCATTTCCAACAATATTTTTATTTCATGTATTTCTTTGAATGATTTTACTTCTTTACATTATGATGATCAATGCAATAAAGTGGATCTTATGAATCTATTATATAATGAACTAATCATGTAAGGATTGCCTAAGGGTTTCGGGAATTTCCTTGAGTAAGGCCCACTCAAGGAAAGGAGATAGGAACCCTCCTTTTTTTGCATTTTTGGTCTTTAGAAATTATATTATGAATCTATCTAGACTTCTATAAAATAGAGCAGTTATCTTTATGTTGGTTATGCATTTTCATTTCCAACAATATTTTTATTTCATGTATTTCCTTGAATGATTTTACTTCTTTACATTATGATGATCAATGAAATAAAGTGGATCTTATGAATCTATTATATAATGAACTAATCATGTAAGGATTGCTTAATGTAGTAGTTTCATAGTGATCATTGATCCAAGAAACTTTTCTCATTTTGATTATAATTTTGATTATCTTTTCATATAATAGGCAATGACACTATCTCCATATGTCTTTTGCCAGATTGTAAGAACAGATGAAAGTGAATGCCATGTGCAGATGGAAGTGAAATCTTAGTGCATGGGAAGTAAATTAGAATGAGCTATCAAAGTGGTTCATTTTCCTTGTCATAGTTTTATTAGAGTTTTTAAATCATATTAGACTTTTTAATTTGCATATAATAGTGCACAACTCCTCATAATTTTGCATGATCCCTAGGTTGACATTTTAAGGTGAAGTTGAGAAGTTCAATATATTTTGCTGCAATTCTTTGGCTCATCGTTTTTTGGTGTCATTGCTAGGGAGGCTGCTAAAATTTGCATTAGGATTGAAATTTTTTGGAAAAAAAAATACATATTAAATCAATTAGATTGCATGCATCAACCTAGAGGTAAATATGGATTTTTTATAATAAAAATCCATGTTTACGTTGTAGTTGAAGGATGAAATAGTGTCCATTCACAACAAGAAGGGGATTTTAAATCATTTTTGAAGCAATTTACTAAAGAAAATCTAGCATGCATCCAATAAATCATTGAAGAATTTGTTGAGCATACTGAAGAAGGAGAACAAATTGTTGCAAGGATTTTTATAAATCCATTTTTTGAGCTAGAAGCTAAAGTTAGAGATGAATATCCATCCCTAAATACTATGGCGGAAGAAAGGGAATACCAACTTGATGTCTTTCAATTTTCAATTCAAGAAACTGATGAGGAAATAGGAATGAAGAACATAAATCCTTTTTCTCTTACCCATTTCCATGGGTTAACTATTGAGAACCTAGATACTTCTCTTTTTGAGTCTGAAGTTCTTTGTAGAAATTATGGCTACATAATATATTCCCAAAAGATCATACTCTCTCCTTCTACACTAAAGGAATCAATTTCAAGGTGGTTCATGAGCTTGGATGGAAATAGTATCAAAATTTGGGATCATATTATTCCAAATCTAGGCCCTACCAAGGATGAAATATTCCAAATGGTATAAGGAGATAATGAATCCTAAAATATTATGAAGAAAGATTCCAAATTAGCTACAAGAGAACTCATAGTTGCACATTAGATGAAGAATCTCTTAAATTAGTACTCCTTGGAGATGTAAAAGAAGACTTGATGGAGACCTTGAACCTCCTTGCAAATGGTGACATATTTCAACTATCATATGAAAAATGTAAAGCAAGTGTTCAAAAATTACTCCAATGTTGTAAGAAAAAAGAATAGGGGTCGCATAAATGTTTCCCGGAGTCATTAAAAAAGTAGCAACAAGTCTCACAAAAGATGAAATTGGGGTCTTACTGGAGGACATGTAGACTACATACTACATTCATTAGCTATGCAATTGGATACTATGAAAATTAAGATAAAAAAAAATAGGAGGATAAAAGGGCTGCAACTATTTTCTACCCTAAATGAACAAGAAGACATGCCAAAAATAATCGCCATTAAATATAGTGCAAGTATGTGGAATCTATGAGGAGGACCATCAAACAAGCAAATTCCCTTCTATACCTATCTTAAAGGTTGTGTACCAAGGAACATAGGAGAATATGGAGAGGTTGTACTTTATTGATCAAAGGAGGAAAGGACCACCAAGGAAATTCTAGCAAGATATGCCTTATTCACATCCTCTATTAGGAAATGAGGAACACTCCACACTAAACCTAGAAAAAGAGAGGAAGAAATATTTAATCAAGAAATTAAATGACAAAGAAAACACATAGTACACAGATATTTTACCCTAGAAACCAAAATGGGAAAACCAACATTCCTTGAGCATTTTTCTCTCTTGTTGTCTTATTCCTTCAGAGTAAAAGGTTACATGCCTAACCTTGGTCTACACCTAAGACACAATCGACATCATACCTTCTTGATTTACACAAGAACAACCTTGTAGACAATTCAACTTACATATACATGACCAACAACCTATAAAATGATTTTACAACATTACAACACGCCTTATTTATAGTCTTTATAGTAGTAAAAACCCTAAATAAAGGTGCCCAAAAATGGTTATAGATCCTCGTAGAGCATTGGCTACAAATCTCGCTAATCTTGGGATTCTGTTACAGTGGACTCTAATTTGGTTTACCAGTCGAACTCCATTCGGTCTTCAGTCGGTTTCCATGCGCCCACATGTCGACCTCTTGTCGGTTGACCTCTTTGACTTGATGTCGATTTATTCAACTTCGAATTTACCCAATCAAACCACCTCGACCTTCAACTTTCATTATCATTCGATCTATCTCGACTAGACTTTAACTGCAAATAATATAACAACCCAACATTCTCCCATTTGTTGGCTTCTTTGTTGAAACTGGGATATTTCTGAACTCTCGTTCACAGACCCAAGGTAGCAATGCCCATTTCCTCTGCACCAAGAGAAATTCACAACACTCACAGACTTGGTCAAAGAGTTTGTTATGTTCTCCAACGTGTCTACTTTCTCCAACAACACCTTGTTGCTTTCCACCATGTCTCTCACAAAATGGTATTGTACACCAATGTGCTTAGTCTTGGAATGATAAGTTGGTTTATTTTCCAAAACTATTGCACTTTGACTGTCACAACTTATCTTCATAGCTCTCTGCTCAAACCCGATTCCTGAACATAACCTTTACAGTCATACTTCTTCTTTTCTTCCATGAGTGGATCCCATGTGTTCAACTTCTATTGTTGACAAGGCTAGAATTGTTTGTCACTTAATCATCCAGTTGATTGCTACACCGAAAATATTGAACACATATCCATTGGTCGACCTTCGACGATCCATATCTCCATCCTAGTCAGTATCGACAAAGCCATGTACATTTAATTCACTCACCTCTAGGTTTTCCTTGGTAGCATATGGCATAGTATTTTGTGCCACACAAATACCTGAATACTCTCTTGACAGTTGTTCAGTGCTCATTTCCAGGTGTCGACATGTATCTACTCAACACTCCCACTGCATGGGAAATATCTGGTCGAGTACATACCATCGCATACATTAGAATACCAACAAAACTTGCATAAGGAACACATGCCATGTCCTCTATTTCCTCCCGTGTCTTTGGACATTGTTCAGCAATTAGCCTTGCTCCCATAGGAATCGGCACCTTCATAGGTTTGCAATCCTTCATGTTGAAACATTTCAAGATTGTCTCAATATAATTTTTCTAGTTCAACCAGAGCTTTCTAGTTCTTCAATCCCTCTTGATCTCTAATCCCGAAATGAAATTCGTTGCACCAAGATCCTTCATGTTGAACTTGGAGGATAGTTGCTTCTTCACCTCATTTATTGCATTCATTTTTTTTCCAATCAGCAACATGTTGTCAACATATAATGCTAAATATATGAAACACCCACCTTCTTCTTTGGAATATATGTAGTGATCAACTTTGCTTCTCACAAATCCCAAACTAAGGATGTATGTGTCGAAATTTTGGTACCACATCCTTGGTGATTGCTTTAGACCATAAAGGGATGTTTTCAATTTGCACACCAAATATTTATTGTCCCTTACCACAAATCCTTCATGATGTTTCATGTAGATTTCTTCTTCCAAGTCCCCATATAGGAACGTTGTATTTACATCCATCTATTCTATTTCTATATCAAACGCAACAGCTAGAGACATTAGTACTCTAATGGAATTTAATTTTTCAATAGGGGAAAAAATCAAATCTAAATCGACTCCTTCGACTTGGGAATATCCTTTCGCTACCAATCAAGCTTTGAATTTCTCGACTTGACCTGTGAGATTCATTTTCTTCTTGAATACCCACTTTCTACCAATGGGCTTTCTTCCATTTGGCAGTTCGACTTAATCCCATGTATCATTCTTATGCAAGGATTCCATCTCTTCGACCATGGAATCCTTCTAGATTTTTCCCTCTGCTGAGTCGATTTCCTCCCTAACCAACTTGGGCTCTTCGTCAATGGCAGTTAACACAAATGTGGAATGAAATTCAATCGGACTATACCTTTCAACAGGTTTTCTTACTCGTTTTGAACTCCTTACAACCGGGGTCAATTTTTCCACCTCTTCATATGATTCAATCGACTTATCTGAATCACCTTCTTCATTCCTCAGTTCAAACTGCAACTTCTCTAGATTATTCTTTGTTTGAACCATCACTTCGGACTTGGACTTCCTTTCGACTTCTCTAAAGACCACATCTCCACTGTACATTTTTTTCCTTGATGTAGGTGTAATGTTCCCTTCCAATTGACCATGATGGGGGTGACTCAATAGCCTATATGAATCCCATGATCTATTGTCAACAAGGAAAAAATGGATTCGAGGTGTCACTAGGTAAAAGATTGGCAAACCCTAAAAGTGACATTAAATAAAATAAACAATTACATTTAAATGGAGTTGAAGGGAAAAGATTTGATTTGGTCAAAATGGGGGAAAGATATAGAAGGTCCAAAGGAAGGATAAATAGAGGAGAAACCCTTCCCCTTGGCATTATTATTTGATATCTTATTGAGTGCTCTTGTAGCCAACATTTTCATTGGGGTTTTGGGAAAAACCTTTACATTGCAGGTTTATTTTTGGTGGTGCAATATCCACCCTAGCTAGACGTAGAGGAGGATTCATATGAAGTCCTCATTTGAGTTCATTGTGGAGCTTGGTCCCATTCCAGAGAGAGTTTGGAAGCTTATCAGTTCATGCAGGGAGTTTACATGCATTTTCATGAGAATACCAGTCACCAGATCCGTCGGCACCAAAGGGTTTTGTGCAACAATAGTTAGAGGCACCCCCGCGGGTTAAGAAATGGTCATCCCATGAGGCCCAACGAGACACCCCGCAAGCGTTCCGTGAGGACCCAGTAGATTGGGGGTTTGCAACAGATCAGGTCTATGATTTGTTCCAAAGAATTGGAGGACCACCAGCAGAATGATTGTCACTAGAGCACAACAGTGTAGGGCTTGGAGAGCCTTGGGATTCATAGATTGGCATCATTCTAGGTTTATTGTGTTGTTTATGTATTAGATTGTGATGCTTCCTAAAAGCCATTAGTTTGTGTGCTAATAATATTTTTCAACTGATTACAGCCATTAGTTATCATTGTACTGATTTGGGAGTTCCCATCCATAATAAGATGCCATGGTTATCTTCTATAATTGTGTGTAATGAATTCTTCCTATCTGTTTGACAATATTTCTCATTGAGTAAGTTATCCTATAATAATTTAACAACACATTCATTTAATCAGAAACAATCATTTTGAGGACAAAAACATAATATCTCCCTGTAGCTTAGTTGGGGACATTATAGTGGTATCAAAGATGGTGATTATGCCATCCCGTGACTACATTAATACCTAGAAGAAAAGGGCGTGGAGGATAGACCTCTCAAGAGTCACCAAAAAGAGAAACAAAAGTAAATCACACAGATTCAGAATCAGAAGGAAGCATGGGAAAAAACCATAATGTGATCCAGATATTATAAGATTTGGTCAAGAAACAGGAAGACACAACAAGGTTCCAATAGAAATTGCTTGAGGCATTCACACAATTGTTAGGAAAGCACAGGAATATGAATGGTACAGTTCAAGATGGACCCAATGGATCCCATTGGAGTGACAGAATACATACGAAGAATAGAAACCATCATACCCCAACATAGAGCAAGAGTTTAAATATCCTTAAGCCTTTATCACCACAGTTCCTGACAGGGTAGCCTACAAAAGCACAGGAGAAACTGGATCAGGGGATTGATATTAACACCTCATACAGGGAGTACGAGATGTTAGATGTAGATATTTGTGAGAATGTTTCCTATAAATACTTCTACGACCTCAAACATAAATACGGCTCGAGGGAGGGGTACAGAGGAGAACAAAGTCCATAGAATTTTGATATCTTGCGTAAGTTGGGAAGGTTGATTATTCCACCCTTCGATGGATCAACAAAGAGTATGGCCAGGGATTGGGTACATAAGTTGAACACTGACCTCCAACTTAACCCAATGACCAAAGCAAAAGCAATTCAGTATGCCACTCTTCACTTGGAAGGAGAAGCTCACGAATGGTGGTACCATGGGCTGGTCACATTAGGGCACACAAACATCACTTCATATGTGGAATTCACTTAGATCTTGATGGAAAATGTTTACCAAAAGGACCCTAAAATACACTTCAGGGAGTTGGAAAAGTTGAAACAAACAGGCACACTAGAGGCATACATCATATAATTTCAGAGGATGGCAGTTATGGTGACATATATCTCTCGGCAAAGGTTGGTAATGCTATTCATGGAGGGTATGGTTGAACACTTGAGAGGATGGGTGAATTCCTTTTGGACAACCACATTGCATGAGGCCATCATGAGATCCCATGATATGAAGGATACAATCAACAAGAAGGTTCCGACAAAATATTTCATCCCTCAAGGAGGCAAGGAGACCAAATTTCCCCAGAAGTCATGGACAGGGAAGGACAAAATGAATGAGGAAACTTGAAGAGAACTAAGGAGGAAGAATATTTTATTCAGTTGCAAAGATCCATGGGAACCAGGTAATATATGTATGGGAAAAGGTAAATTCCATTACACTGAGGTAGTTTCGAATGAGGAGGATGACAATGATGATGAAGGTATTGGACATGAAAGTGGTGAGACATCACAAATTAAGGAGTAGGAACCATTGCAAGATATCCCTAAGGGAATTACCATTTCCACACTTTCAGGAGTCCCTAAATATTATACCTTTAGGGTTAGAGGAATTGTGCAAGGGAAAAGGATTACAGCATTGGTCGATGGGGGATCTACCCACAAGTTCATTGATGTTTCACTTGCCACCAGGAGAAAGATACCTACGAAGGAATTCGATGGATTAAATGTGGTAGTAGTGGATGGGTACAACATGAAGAGTACTTAGAGGATCAGAGGACTAGAAGAAACCTTGGGAAACTACACATTGATCGATGACTTTTACATGGATTTAGAAGATACTCATGTGGTGCTAGGAGTTTAGTGGCTATACTCTTTGGGAGATATCTGCATGAATTATAAGGAGATGAGGATGGATTTTAAGGACAAGTATGGGCAACGATTTGTCCTAAGAGGTATTTCAACAGGTTCCCCGGGGATTATGTCTAACCAACACATGGAAGCCCTTTTTAGACACAGGGACGTGGCTTGCATAGTAGAGTACTTGATCACTATGGAGAAGCCATCACTGGAACACCAAAATTACCCTGTGGATATCCAGGAATTACTTGGAAGGCATGAGAGAGTGTTTGAACCATTTCCAGTAGGGAGACCACATGATAGAGGGTTTGAGCATGGAATTGAGCTAGAAGAGGGGTCAAGTCCCGTCATAACCACTCTCTAAATACATCCCAATAGATTCAAGTATGAAATAGAGAAATCCATAAAGGAGCTGCTAGAGATGGGACAAATCTGACCTAGTTCTAGTCCTTTTTCCTCCTCAGTAGTACTAGTGAAGAAGAAATATGGTATTGTGAGGATGTACATAGACTACATGGCACTAAAAAAGAAAACCATAAAACAAATACCCAATACCCCATATTGATGAGTTGATCGACGAGCTACATGGGGTGGTGTACTTCTCAAAGTTTGATATGCGATCAGGATACCATTAGATCCGGGTCAGGGAGGAGGATATCCATAAAACAACATTCAGGTGTCACTATGGGTACTACAAGTTCCTGGTCATGCCCTTCGGTTTGACTAATGCACTCGCTGCCTTTCAATTATGCATGAACCATATCTTCAACAAACAGTTGAGGAAAGTTTTACTGGTGTTCTTTGACGATCTTCTCATCTACATCAAGACATGGGAGGAACACCTAAAGCATGTGGACAAGATTCTCACCATTATGGAGGAACAATCATTTTTTTTTCCGAGGAAAAGTGTGATTTTGGTTTGACATAGATCCTCTATCTAGGGCATGTGATCAATGTTGAGGGAGTAAATTTGCATCATGAGAATATATGGACCATCTTAGACTATCCCACCCCTAGGAAATTCACATATCTATGAGGATTCTTCGGGATATGTAGCTATTTCAGACTCTTTTTCAAAGGATTTTCACAATTGGTGGTGCCATTAATGAACCTCACCAAAAAGGGGGCATTCTGATGGTTAGAGGATGCACAAGTGTCATTCAACAGAATGAAGAGGGTCATGTGTACTTTTCCAATATTGGCACTTCCATATTTTACGCAACCTTTTTTCCTGGAATGTGACGCATTCGGTGAAGGGATAGGGGAAGTATTGATGCAAAATGGACATATGATAGATTTTGAGAGAAGGAATCTAAGGGATTCTGAGAGGCTCTACCTGATCTATGATAAGGAAATGTTTGTCATCATGCATGCATTGGCCAAATTTAGACAGTAAAAGGTAGGAGGGCTCTTCGTGGTTCAGGATGACCACAACAACTTGAGACATTTCTTGGAGTAGCGGGACCTGAATGAAAGATAGTAGAAATGAGTGAGAAAGGTGTAGGCATATGATTTCAACATTGAATATGTTAAGGGGAAGAAAAATATAGTTGTTGACGCCTTATCCAGGAGACCTATAGCCTTCTCTATGACAGAGATCGCAGCAGACAAGAAGTCCATTCTCTTGGTGGAATACTCCAAGAATACCTTCGGTTATGAGTTGTTGGAGGGAAGTATCTAGGATGACAGGTACAAGGTAGTATATGACATCATCTACTACAAAGATAGGATCTATCTTGTCCCTGATTCCACACTCAAGAATACGATTTTGAGGACAACACATGATGCACCACTAGTAGGGCACCAGGGGTATCTAAAGACCTACATGCAGGTTAGGGAGAGATTCTCATGAAAGGGTCTCAAAGGGGATGTACTTCATCGTGTGAGGGAATGCATGAATGTCCAGTAGAACAAGTCATATTTCACACATCCTGCAGGACTGCTCCAACCCTTATTGATCCCATAACATAAAAGGGAAAGCATATCCATGGATTTCATCACAAGATTACCAAAGGTGAAGGTCAGTGATTGTATTTACGTAGTAGTAGATTGGTTGACTAAATATGTGCACTTATTTTCTATTCCTACAGAGTACAGTGCATCTCAGGTAGTAGATCTATTCTTCAGGGAGATGTTCAGACTCCATGGCCTTCCAAGGAACATAGTTAGTGACCAGGATAGCAGGTTTGTCAATTTGTTTTGGTAGGATTTGTTCAGGTTATCTGGGACAGAGTTGATACCTAGCACTAGCTATCATCCTCAGATAGACAAGAAAACTGATATGGTAAACAAATGGATCGATGGGTACATGAGGAACTATGTGTCATGGCAACAACGAGCATAGATAAAATGGTTGCATCTCGGTGATCATTGCTACAACACCACTCATCACATATCCATCAGGATGAGCCCATTTAGGGCATTGTATGGATATGATCCTTCATCTTTTTTGGATTTAGCATTCGGAGAGAGAAGAGATCTTAAGGATAAGGACCAGTTACAGGAAAGTCGGGATATATTAAGAGTCCTAAAGGAAAATCTGCAAGCCTCTCAAAATCAGTAGAAAATGTATGCAAACAGACACAGGATAGAACACAGCTTTAAGGTTGGAGATCGAGTCTTTCTCATATTACAGTCATACCGACAGTCGTCATTGAAGAGGAGTGGTGCATATAATCTTAAGCCTTGATTTTATGGTCCCTACAAGGTGATTAGGAGGGTTGGGTAAGTAGCATACGATCTATAACTACTAGAGGGTAGCAGGATCCATAATACCTTCCATGTATCATGCCTCTAGAAGGCATTGGGACAACAAGTCACCGCTTTGGAAGATATTCCTCCACTAGATGAACAAGGACAGTTGGTTCTAGCTCCCAAGAGGATAGTTGATGTCAGGGAACAGAGACTTAGAAGCAGGGTCATTCTAGAGTATTTGGTTGTATGGAGAAGATTGTCCACGAAAGATGCTACTTGGGAAGGGGAGAAAATATTACAACACCCTGATATGGCATTGCTTGAGGAAAAAAAATATTGGGAAGGGAGGAATGTAATGTCCCTTTCCAATTGATCATGATGGGGGTGACTCAGTAGCCTATAGGAATCCCATGGGCTTATTCAACAAGGAAAAAAGGGAGTTAAGGAGGTGTCACTAGGTAAAATATTGACAAGCCCTAAAAGTGACATTAAATAAAATAAACATTTGTATTTAAATGGAGTCGGAGTGAAAAGATTCAATTTGGTCAAAATGGGGGAAACATCTGGAAGATCCAAAGGAAGGATAAATAGAGGAGAAACCCTTCCCCTTGGCATTATTATTTAATATCTTATTGAGTAGTCTTGTAGCCATCGTTTTTATTGGGGTTTTGAGAAAAACCCTTCCATTGCAGGTTTAGTTTCGGTGGTGAAATATCCACCCTAGATAGACATAGAGGAAGATTCATCTGAAGTCCTCATTTGATTTCATTGTGGAGCTTGGTCCCATTCCAGAGAGAGTTTGGAAACTTATCAATTCGCATAGGGAGTTTGTGGGAATTTTCAGGAGAAGACCAGTCACCGTATCTGTCAGCACCAGAGGGTTTTGTGCAGCAATAGTCAGAGGCTCCCCCATGGGTTAAAAAAGGGTCATCCTATGAGGCTCCACGAGACACCCCACAGGTGTCCCGTGAGGACCCCTGTAGATTGGGGGTTTGCAATAGATCGGGTATGTGAGATGTTCTGAATAGGTTGAGAACCGCCTGTAGAACGGGCGTCACTAGAGCATAGCAGTGTAGGGATTGGAGAGCCTCGGGATTCATAGATTGGCATCATTCTAGGTTTCTTGTGTTGTTTTTGTAGTAGATTGTGATGCTTCCTGACAGCCATTAGTTTGTATTCTAGTAATATTTTGCCATTGATTACAGCCATTAGTTATCATTGTACTAATTTGGGGGTTCCCATCCATAATAATATGCCATGGTTATCTTCTCTAATATTGTGTAATGAATGCTTGTTATCTATTTGATAGTATTTCTCATTGAGTAAGTTATCCTATAAGAAGTTAACAACACATTCATTTAAGAAGGAACAGTAATTTTGAGGACAGAAACATAATATCTTCCCCTAGCCTATTTGGGGACATTACAACAGGATCCTAGAGTTTATATCATTTCATTCCTTCTTTGTATCCAATGAAAATACACTTGATTACCTTCGTGTCTATCTTTCTCCTCTTTTCCTTAGGAACATGCACAAATGCATCACAATCAAATACTTTGAGATATGAAACCAAAGGATTCTTATCTAACCATACCTCATTTGGAGTCGTATCGACTAGCGCCAATGAAGGAGACATATTCACTAGATATTTTGCAGTGTTGACTGCCTCTACCCAAAATTCTTATGTGAGCCCAACACCACTGAGAATGATCCTTGCCTTGTCCATCAATATTTTGTTCATTCTCTCAGCAACTCCATTTTATTTTGGGGTATATGGTGTGGTATTTTGGTATGATATGTCACCCTACTTGCAGAATTGATCAAATTCCTTTCCACAAAATTCACCACCATTGTTAGTTCTCAACACCTTAATCTTCTTATCTGTCTGGTTTTCTACAAGAGATTTAAATTCTTTGAATTTCTCAAAAACCTATGATTTCTTCCTCGGGAAATATATCCATGTCTTCCTAGAAAAATCATATATGATGGAGACATAATACATGGATACACCAAGTGAAGGCACTGAAACAAGGCTAAACACATCACTATGAACCAATTCTAGAATCACCTTTACCCTTGTCGCTTCAAATGGGAACCTCACCCGACTTTGTTTTCCATATATACAATGTTCACAAAAGTTGACTTCGAAATTACATTTAGGAAAATCTTTGACCATGCCTTTGTTGTGCATAGCTCAAATTCCTCTTTCTCCAATATGTCCCATCCTCTCATGCCATAGCATGGTCAGGTCGTTTTGACAAGGACTTGTCAAGTCGAGTTGAATCGACTGAGTCCAAGTCGAGTTGAGTCGATTCTAGTCGAAGTCGAGTCAATTTCAGGAACAATGATGTTGTTTCGTCTAGTCGAGTCGGCATTCCCTAATAACTTGTATAGGTTTCCAATCTGAACTCCTTTCACTATGACCATCGCACCACTGACCATATTGCACGTATCCTTCTAAAATAGAGTGTGCACCTATGCATCACTCATCTTCCTGATAGATATCAGGTTTCTTTCCAAACCCAGAATGTGTATCACACTTGGAAGGGTTTTACTCCTCCCATCCCGTAGTGTCAATCGAACTCTTCCTCATTCGACAATTTTTTTTGTCGAGTCATTTCCCAATAACACATATCCTCCTTCATATTTTTCATATTCGTAGAACCATTCGCTATGTGGTATCATATTATAGGATGCTTCTGAGTCGATCAACCAAACATCTTGATCCAATTGTGTACTGGTCGACACCATGTACACATCACCTCCCTTATCTGGAGTCATCTTTCTCTCAATCGACTAATTCTCATCAGATCTTGTATTGGCTTCTATTACCGTCGACTTGCAATCCCTTTTGTAATGACCAGCTTTATCGCATTTCCAACATCTTATTTTTGTCGATTGAACCGTGGATTTAGATCTACCCTTTGACTTAGACTTTCTAACAGAGAATTTTCCTTTATCTCTATCAACCAGTTGACCTCTTACGACTAATGCATCTTTGTTCGATCCTTCCATGTTCTTCCTTCTCATTTCTTCTGACATGAGAGATGCAACCATGTATTCTAGTGCTAATATGGTTGAATTACTCCTTATAGCCACAAATAAGCTATCCCAAGAGTCTGGAAAAGAACATAATAGGATAACACATTTCTCCTTAGTGATTTTAATATCCACAATAGATAATTGGATTATTATATTATTAAATGAATTTAAATGCTTATTCACCAAACTTCCCTCACCCATCCTCAGAAGATACAGTTTCTTTCTAAGGAACAACTTATTTACTAGGGATTTTGACTGGTCAAGATCCCCAACTTGTCCCACAGTTTCTTGGACGAATCTTCACCTGACACATTTAGCAGTACCAAATCTGCAAGACAAAGTTGAATTGCACTCCTTTCCCTTCACTCAAGTTTCTCCCATTTTTCTCGATCTACAAGGAGATCTTCATTTTTAATCTTCCAAAGCTAAAACTTATGGCCATTGAATTTTTCGATATCTATTCTCGAGCTACTTGTCATTCTTTAATAACGCTCTTTAAGGATTTCTGAATTACGACTCTTACTGAACCTAGGGTTTATCTCAGATCCAAGGTTGTTAAACCAAGATCTGATACCACATGTTAGGAAATGAAGAAAACTTCCACACTAAACCTAATATAAGAGAGTAAGAAAGATTTAATCAAGAAAGTAAATGACAAATTAAACACACAGTATACAAATATTTTACCTTGTAAACCCAAATGGGAAAACCAACATTCCTTGAGAATTTTTCTCTCTTGTTGTCTTATTCCTTCAGAATAAAAGGTTACATGCCTAACCTTCGTCTGCACCTAAGACACGGTCGACATCATACCTTCTTGTTTTACACAAGAACAATCATGTAGCTAATTCAACTTACATCTACATGACCAACAACTTATAAAATGATTTCTCTAAATATTTTTTTCTTTTACAGCATTACAACATGCCTTATTTATAGGATTTATAGTGGGAAAAACCCTAAAGAAAGGCGTCCAAAAATGGTTACATATCCTCGCATATAATTGGATACAAATATCGTGAATCTTGGGATTTTGTTACAGACAACTCTAATTCAGTTTACCAGTGGATTAGCAGTTGACCTCCATTCGGTATTTAGTCAGTTTCTAGGTGCCCGCTTGTCAAACTCTTTGACGTGTTGTCAATTTCTTCAACTTCGAATTTACCCGGTCGAACCACCTCGACCTTTGACTTTCATTGTGATTCAATCCACCTCGACTAGACTTTCACTGCAAAGAATATAACAACCCAACATCATCAATATTCCAAATCTACTTATAATAACCAAATGTGTACTCCCCCTTCAACTTGGCAACCCCTGGCCAACCAAATTGGCAAATGAAAATTTTAATACCACAACAATGATAATATCCTCAATATCAACTTTTTCCATTTTAGCCTTTACAGTAGTCTTAATGCCAATGGCCTAATCCTCCACAATCTTGGAGACCTCACGGACAATAGAAACCATGTTTTGTTTGCACCTCCTACACAAAACACTATTGATCAAAACCTAAAAAACCACACGTCTTCCTAACCTTTACACTGGACCCCAATAATAGACATGTTCAACTAGACTACGATAATGAGATGGAAAACTATCCATCCTACTCATTAAATTCCTTGGAATTAAATGAGTTAAAATTTCATTTAGGAAAGGCGGTAACAACTCCTTTACCTCCTCTTATCCCTATTTACAACAAAATCATTAAGGAAATCTAGATAAAAAGACCTAAGAGAAAGAATAAAGATCCCCCTACCATCAATGTTCTAGAACAACTTGATAATTTTATGTTAGGAAAAGTACTCACTCCCAAGTACTCTAACCTGGGAAGCCCTATGGTAGATGTATACATCAATAAAACCTTGATCCCGGAACACCTTGATAGATTTAGGGGAATTAATCAATGTGATGACCAAGGGCACAATGATTAGTTTAAACTTCACAAAATTGTTAAGGAACACACCCATTGTCCTCCAACTTATAGATAGATCTATTGTCAACCCAGAGGGAGTGCTAGAAGATGTCATAGTATTAATTGATTCATGGGAATATCCAACAGACTTTATAGTTAAAAAAACCAAGGAAAAACTTAATGGGTATCCACTCATACTTGGGAGGCCTTGTTTAGCCACAATATATGCATATATAGAGCGTAAAACAAGGGATGTGACTATTAAAATTGGTCAATATGATCCGGAATATTTTCGGCACAAAATGAGAGCAGAGATATAATAAAGAATTTCCCAGAGATATCACGGATATCCAATAATATAACATAAATGTATCAGAGATGCAACCATAAACACAGAGATACAATAATACACAATTTTCTATTAATGAGTGAAAATGTACAAAGATTGTTAAATACATAGTCAAAGACTCGCTAGAATGGTGGCAGCTTATCTCTGAGAAGAGATGTGATGGATACTCACATCTGTAAGAAGATGATTATTATAATGAGGCTCTAAGGGCATTTTTAACATAAGGAAAATCCAAAACCCTAACCCCGGAAGATGAAAATCCAAAAGGTTTCCAGGCCCCGATGGAGGTAGTTGATACGTCAACTTCGTGGGGGCGTAACTTTTGCATACAATCTTTGTTTGGGGAGCTCGATACCTCGTTAGAAAGATCAATCTGAGGAATACAATTTTTGTGTGAGCAACATTGAGGGAACTTGCATGTTGCTCCCCGTTTTCCCAAAAAATGTCGTTTAGGGCCTCAAAACGGCTCCAGAAGTTCAGGACCTGAAAAATTGCTAAAAATAGTAAATTACCAAAATTGCCAGAAAATTGTTTTGAGCTAGTTGAAAAAGGTGGATGGCCATTGATATCCACTTGGATCAATCCTCCCTCCTTAAGAAGCAATGGTCTGCATTGTGTTGAGTGCCCGAGGGAGAGGAAAAAGCGTTTGTTGAATCTGAATCTTGGTGAGTTGCTTGCCTTGTTGGAGACGTCACACTGCTCAGTTTGTGGAAGTCTGTCATGAACCTGTTCAGGCTGAGGTTGTTCAATAAGTTGAGCTACATGAGAGGAGAGTGTGTAGAAGGAATCTTTGTTTTTTTCTGCAACCTTGTCAACCTGCTTCTGTTGGATAGAAGGTGCTTGGGCCGAGGCTATAGTGGTTGCAGTGTCCTTTTGTTCCCCTTTTGAAAAGATTGTGAAGAAGCTAAATTTTGTAGTATGAGATGCTGCCTTGCAGCATTGTTTAGGTGGAACAATAGTCAGAACTACCTCTAGTATTCTATAGAGATGACCCCTAGAGAAACAATGACAATGTGGGGTCAAGACTCATAAACAGCATGGCGTCTCCACATATATGGTTGGCCCAAGAGAACATCATAGACATCTAGTGGGGCAACATCACATAATACCTCATCCTTGAAGGGATGGATGTCGTATGACAATCGACACTATTGGTTGACACAAAGATCTCATCCTTGGCGAAGCCACCCGATGTTGTATGGTTGCGGGTGTGGTGTTGTCGACAATCCCAACTGTTTGATGACCTTTGCTGAGATGAGGTTCTTATGGCTTCCACTATAAACAATAAAATGCAATGGGGTCCCCTTCACCCACATCTATGAATGAAAAATTCACTCCCCCTCTTCAGGACCTGTTGGTTCTTTTGGTTGAATTGCTGCGGTCGCAACAATAGCAGTGGGGTCTGCGTCGATGATCTGTCTTTTACCAGTATTTTCATAATCAGATTATGAATCAGGGTTCGACTCCTTGTATTTGATATCATCCACCAATGACTGTTTTGAGTGACATTCCTCGGTGTTGTGCCAAGGGATTTTGTGGAAATCATACCATTTTCCAGTGTCCTTCTTTGTCTTCCCGTGCCCCTTCTTTTCCTGTGGCTTAGACTAGTTTTCAGGAAGTTGTTTGTTAGGGTCGTCTTTCTCATACTTTGGTTATTGTGGATTTGAAGATCCAAAATCCCGTTTGTTCTGGTGTTTAAACTTCTGCTTGATTTTAACAGCATATCAATAAGCAGAACCGAGTGATGAGATGTCCAGAAAATCCATTTTAGTTTGGATGTATCTGTGTAGAGCCCTGCAGTATTTCAGATCCAGATGTATCTCAGAGTCTTTGATACCCATATTGGTGCATAAGGTATGGAAGGTATTGGTGAACTATGGAACTGCTTGGCCCCTCTCTTTCCCCAGTGTGGTCCAGCTCATGTATTTTTCCTCATAGTTTCCAATAGGGTAATATTGTTCCTTTACTGCATCCACAAAAAAATCCCAAGTCGGCTCGGCCCCATATATTCTAGACTCCTCTGTGGAAATATTCTCCTAGTAAGTTCCCCACCAATGTTTGACATGGGGGAGAGCTTTAAGGAATGCGAAGGTGATATTTTCTCTGTCCGAAAAATTGTGAATAGAGAAATAACCTTCTAGCAGGTTTAACCATTTGTCTAGGGCTTCTGCATCTATCTGTCCTTCAAATACAGGAATATCAAAATTAACTTGTACATGAGGTGCCTCCAAAGTGGTTGTTTGATGAAGATGCACATGTTGTTATCGATAGGCGTTGAAGGATGTGGGAAAATTTCTCCATCATTTCATCCCTCTGTCGCGTGAGAGCTTGCTCAAGCAATAGATTGATAGGATCGTCTGCTCCGTCGTTTTTCTTCTCTTTCACCATGGAGGGTTTCTTGGGTGTGTGAGAGAGATTGTCTTCAAGAGATACAAGCTTGAGACCCAACTTTCTATACTTGGACTTTGTCGAGGACATGCACTGAAAAAAATGATCAAGAGCAGCCTGCTCTGATACCACTGATCTGGATTATTTTCGGCACAAAATGAGAGCGGAGATATAATAAAGAATTTCACAGAGATATCGCGGATATCCAATAATATAACATAAATGTATCAGATATGCAACCATAAACATAGAGATACAGTAATACACAATTTTCTATTAATGAGCGAAAAATGTACAAAGACTGTAAAATACAGAGTCAGAGACTCACTAGAATGGTGGCAGCTTATCTCTGAGAAGAGATGTGACGGATACTCGCATCCGTAAGAATATGATTATTACAATGAGGCTCTAAGGGCCTTTTTAACATAAGGAAAATCCAAAACCCTAACCCCGGAAGATGAAAATCCGAAAAGGTTTGCGGGCCCTGATGGTGGTAGTTGATACGTCAACTTCCTGGGGGTGTAACGTTTGCATACGATCTCCATTTGGGGCGCCCGATACCTCGTTAGAAATATCTATCCGATGACTACAATTTTTGTGTGAGCAACATCAAAGGAGCTTCCATGTTGCTCCCCATTTTCCCAAAAACGTCGTTTAGGGCCTCAAAACGGCTCCGGAAGTTCAGGACCCGAAAAACTACTAAAAATAGTAAATTAACAAAATTGCCAGAAAAATATTTTGAGCCAGTTGAAAAAGGTGGGTGGCCACCGATATCCACCCGGATCACAATCATATAAAATACTTATTCTTTACCCCTTGAAAAACCTTTTATTGATACAGAAACACCACTATGGGTAGGACAATAAGAAGAGCAAGACATGTTTCATAACACAATACACCCAATCCTCACAGTTATAACTGAAAATTTTCTCATCACAATACAAGAAATGGTTGAATACAATACTAGCACAACACATTAATTAGCACACCTCAAGCATTTACAGAACATATTCAACAAGCAAAACTAACCAAATGTTTATTGAATTTCAGCACAAATTTCTCATGGCTTACTCATGCACATCTGTGTGAGCCAACACAACGTTGAATGCACACATTGCATGGACCCAGTTACTGTCTCCATAAGAACCTATGTGATTGCGGAAATGTCACATTAATGCATTTGGTTGGGCCTCAACCACTTCCAAGTTAAAGTGTACCATGACTAGACCATCAGATCGGCCCGAAATATTTCCTTTGGAATACTGAAATTATGGGAAGTACCTTCAAAGGGATCACATTCACACTATGAGAAAGCGAAGAAAAATGTTTTATTGGTCCTATAAATACATGACCATGGTGTGCATACAAAGAGAATAATTTTGAGTATTGTTATGTCATTCAATTTGTCTTAGAGAAGCCGTATTTCTCCTAGAACTCTTTGAGCATTCATAACAAGTGTTTCACTTCTCTCCTCTTGAGAAGTCCAACAATCAATTCTTCACCATTTTATTTCCATTTCAAGCCATTGTTAGAAGAGAGAAATCTTTGTATATGAGGGACTCGATATCCCTCCCAAGGAGGAAGAGGGGACTCATAAGTCCCATTTTTATCCTAGGTGTTATCAATCTGAAGACCGATTGCCATTGGTAGTTATCCCTTTGTCTCATTTGAAAATTTATGTTTGATGTTATATGCATGCTTAGTTTAGATTGTGTTTCTTTGGTGTTTATTTCTTGTTTATCTTTAGTTGAGACATTAATCAACTAACAAATTGTTGTGTTTTCTTGCTAGCCTAACTAGATAGTTAAGGGACCTCTTTTTGCTCACCCAAGTGGAAAAAATAACCCAACTGATTGGAAACCATATTGGGGATTTGGATCAAAATCCTCCCCAATTAGGCTATTAAATATTTATTTCTCACTTATTTTTGTTTGCAGGAATCAAAATTGGCCTAGTCCAACCCTCAGATGCAGTAATTGGTCCGTTGATCAAGAGAACTCGAGTTAAATTTCTATCCCGCCATTTATCTATGTGTGTGTAAGTTTGGGGAGAACAGACGTGTTGACCATGCATAACCGTGCACATTTTTTACCGAAAACACTCGCAGACTGCGCAACTTTTCAGCCCAAACCCGCGTGAATCCACGTGACTATTCCAAAAAAAAAAAAAAAAAAAAATCCAGTAGTTTAGATTTATTTATGCACTTTATAAAAGCCACAAAAAGAATGCATTGATTCAATCTTAGTTAATACTTAGTCACACATAGACATCTAGGGGGATCAAAAAGAACCATAAAATCTTTTATTTCCTTAGTTGCCACATGGATGGCTTAAGTGTAGCATTTGAAATTCCAATAATTGCAAGCTTTCCTTTTACAAAAAATCACATAAAAATTGGGACTAGAATATTATTTGGAAAATCTCGGAGTATGCTCTTTCCTCGCACCCTAGTGTGATCTTGGAAATAAGAAAAAAAGATTGCTTGAAGAAACCTCCATCTCCCTTTAAAATCAACCATCTTTAGGAGAGACCAATGCCTCTTAGCTTGTTTTTGAAACATAATCTCAAAGATTTTCAAGGGCTCACACATGCCCACATGTGCAAAATCTTAGGATAGTTTCAAATTTTTAGAGTAAATCACTTAGGAAGTTTAAAGAATTGTAAGGGCCCACACATGCCCACATGTTCACAAGCTAGGAATAGTTTCACAGCTTTCTTAGATTAAGAAACATTCTAGATAGATTAAAGCTCAAAAGTAAGGACTCACATGTCCACCGTGCTAGTTACCTAGGGATTTGTCAATTTTTGCAAGGATTGTTTTTGAAATCTAGTAAGTTAGTAGTAAGAAACAACTGTAAAGGACCAAGCGATGTCCACATGCCAAAAAATTTCTCACTTAAATTATTAAAATTCATCACTCACCATCACTTCTTGAACACGTCACATATTCAAAAGTTTTTTTATTAGATACTTGAAACCATAGTATGCTCTTCTCCCCGCACTCATAAGCAATCTGGGAGGATTAGAAGGGATTCATTTGTTTAGTAAAAATATTTGTGTGCATGAAATTTTTAATAAAAAAGATTGGCCCATGACTCCAACCTCACAACCCACTCTCACATCCTAAAAGAAACCATAATCAACCCACATCTAACCTCCACAGGAGGAACACAAAAGAATTTGGTAGTCTAAGTTACAATTTTGGGTATAAGAATCCAAATAACTCCCCATCATCATTTTTTTATTGAAACTTAGAAAGTTGTGAAATAGGATACCAAAATCATCCCAATCAAGCATTCCTACATGATAAGGCAGGGAGACACCTGTGAAGGGTCGAAGGTTGAGGTCCATTTGTTCTGTGCGTGCCTCCTTAGGTCACCCAACCCTTGGAGGCCCATTGTTATTTGAGGCTCGGTGTTGTTTGAGGTTTGGTGTTGTTTTTTGCATGCCTCAAGTACTTTTTTGGAGGCCCAGTGTTATTTGAGAGGAAGGACGATAGTTCTATTAGGACACATACATTGATGATATCATCAACCATATTACATTATTACTTGATTTATGTCTGATTGCCATCATTTGATTACATACAAATTTAAAAATACTTTGTTGAGATAGATTGCAAAGAACTGGTTCTAATTTTTCTCCTCATCACCACTTGCACACATCCACATATAGTCTAGCACCATAGGGGAACCATAGCATCCCTTTCGGTCTTGACGTTTGAGAAATCTCCCCCCAATTGTGGGAGGTGTCCCCAATTTGGCTGACACATCATTACAACCATCACATACATCAATTAGTGCTACAGTTCTAGGCTCAACATTGCTTGGATACACCTTTCTTGGTACCACTATCCACAGCACTTCACCTACCAATCCTCCACCAAAAGGAGGCAAAACTCAACCTTCATCACAAGGTACAAATTCCCAACCATACTCACAATGAACATCTTCTCAACCACATCATACTATGGTTGGAAATCCCCCATCCATGCCATACTTGGAATCTCTCAACATCCCAGACTTGACCAAATTGATGAATTATCTTATATTACATGACCCCACCTATCTGAATATTCCCACCAAGTTTCCTTCCAATATTCCCAAATTCAAAGGAAAACCTAAAAACGATGCAGCTAATCACATTATGTATTTCCACATGTGGTGTTATTCCAATATAATTATGGAAGATTTTGTTTGCTTATCATTGTTCCAAATAACTCTCACAAGTCCCTCTGCTAAGTGGCATGTGGATGAGAAAGTCGGGTCCCACTCAACTTTTGAGTCATTGGTGAAATCCTTCTTATCATTCTTCCAACTCCCAGTGCGCCACGACACCGGATTGGAAATCCTATATGAATTTAAACAAACCTTGGTCATTCATATTGTCGATCACATCCATGAATGGAGGAGAATAAGAAGTATTTGCAAATCATATACCACCCCACAACAACAACTACACCAGTTCCTCAAATCATTAGTCCCTCTCCTCGCCAAAAATGTCACCACTACTTTCCCTCAAACTAAAGACGAGACCATCAATAAGGCCCAATATTTTGACTTAATTTACTCTCAATCATGCTATATTTATATAGTTTTACATGTTTCTCCTCGCCCTCTACTATTTGGTCAAGACAAACCAGGAACATCGCGCGATGTCAATGGGTTGATTGGGTCCATGGCCCATACACACCCACACACTCAACTGGTACCCATGTTTGGGGCCAATCCATACCAACCACCATATGGGGGAAACCCATACTACTCGCCCCCACCACATCAACCACCATTCATGGCACCTCCTCCTTCCATCATGGGACCACTGGTACCTGCACCCCCCACTCAGCCTGTGAACGTACAACATCCAGGCCCTTCGCCATCCACAACATACACTCCCAACCCTATGGGAAGTAACTCCACTTAATATAACAAATATGGGCCTTCCCCAAGTAAACCATACTACCTCTTCCCTGGTCCTCCTCAACCTGATTCCCCATAACATGGACAACAATAGGAAAGGGTAAATTTTATCCAACCTTCTCCTATTCAACAAGTTCAAGATTTTGAACAATTGAATACCGCCAATCCCCCTCATCAACCCAATAACAACTAGAGAAATGGAAAGAATAAAAACCAATTCCAAAGGGGAAACCCCCAACAACCAAACCCCCCAGCTGGGGGAAACCAAAATCAGGACAACCAAAACCCCTAGGGGGGGGGAATAACAATGGCCGACTAGGACAAGGGAGAAACAACAATATTTGATCCAACTTCCCTTACACATTATGCAGTGAGTATGGTCATTATACTCATCATTTCCCCCAAATTATTGAATACAAATGGATGAAAGAGTCAATGAATACCCAACGACCCCCTGCACCACAAGGACCCCCACAAATACCCCAAAAATATTTGCAACCTCAAACACTAGCAATTCTCCAAACTGGATTCCCCGTCAAGGACTTATTAACACCCAGCATGCACCCATTACTCCATCATGTGATGTTCCATGCACCTTGACATCATTTTTTACCCCCCACATGGGTAACCCCCCTCGAACCCAATCTACCTCATGATTGAGGCTCGGTCATGTAGAATTGGGGGCACCCCTTCCACCTCTAGTACTACAATGTATACTAGCGCTTATCCTTGTAAGGAAAATGGAATTATATACACACACTCATCATGGGCGATCACCCTTGATTGGAATCAACTTATCCAAGCACGACTGTCATATTCTACCTCATTTCAAATACAGGTCATTGTTAAAAAATTTACAGTTTATCGGTGTATTATAGATGATGGGGAATCCTCATGCATTATTTCCTCATTGACTTGGAAATAATTAGACTCCCCTACTCGTATCCCATCGATGACAAAGTTAAGAGCCTTTGATAGTAGACTATGTTCCCCCTTAGGGATCTTAACTAATCTTCCCATCAATTTAGGTGGTAAGACGGTTTTGATCAATGTTGTTGTCATAGATGGTCCGATGGATTACAATATTCTCTTTGGACGTGATTTCATCTATTCCATGAGTGTTGTGGTGTATTCCCTCTTTCAAGTCATGATATTCCCACATGCGGGATGCATCATCACCATCAATCAAATCTCCTACACGGATCCCCCCCTTCAGGATTCTCATAATAGAATCCCACATCAGGTTGCTCACATTGATTCCATGCACCATGTGTCCACTGACACTAGTCGTGCAACATCCACTCCCCCCTAAAAATGAGCACATGCCTCTAGAACCACCTCCTCACTACTTGGGCTTCCAGGATGGGTGGATTCATTCATTCTTTGTGGAATCCATGCATGTTTCTTCCCCCAAACCCAAAAGAAACCATGAACTCTCAACTACATTCTTCCTAGAAGACGAATAATTCTTTGAGGCCACTACTTCTTTCAGTGACTCTAGTGATAACCTCCATATAGGTTCTCCTATCCATTGTTGGAAAGGTCCTAACAATTCCATTGGTGCACCCTCTAATATTATCTCCCTTGATAAGATCAACACTCCCTCTCAAATAAGATCATCTCTTCTCATTGATAGGGATATCAAGGACTCCAGTTCCATGATGACCAATCATGCCCATATAGGATATGTTTCCACACAGTTTAAAATCCCAAACCCCCCAATATATATTACACAAAATAATGGATCTGATACACTATTTCAAATCCTCTTTTGTGGATGTTCAACTTTAAATTTCTTGCTATTTTACCTTTGGTCCATAATCTTGGGTATTTGGAAACAAACCTTCCCCTAGTCCTCGTATCATAATAGAGGGGGGAATACCACTTCCCACCTTAATCACATAAGACCTAGCTCTTGACACAACACCAGCTCACAATATACCCTTCATGGGAACCATTATAACACCACCTTATGTACAGTGCCCCCATACATCATGTGATTACAAGCCACATGGACTAATTGAAATGATCCACCAAGATAGTTTCATTACTTCTTTTGGAAAGGCCCCCTTAGCATTAGTCATTTTTAGTTCCCCCCATAGGGAAACGTGGCCTCCCTTAGGGAGTTCCTTCTTCGAGAACCCATATTTCCCCGACCTCCTTCAGGGAGTGCCATTTTTTTAGGAACTCATTTTTTTGTGGCGTCCCTTAGGGAGTGCCTTGTTCAGGAACCCATGGTTCCTCGGCCTCCTTCAAGGACTGCATTTTCAAGAACTCATTGTTTTGTGGCCTCCCTTAGATAGTGCCTTGTTTGGGAACCCATGGTTCCCCAACCTCCTTTAGGGAGTGCCTTTAAC
>ML814083.1:102320-122904 GCA_009831015.1 Picea engelmannii | reverse complement strand
GGGGGGGGGGTGAATCAATTGTTACCTTGCTTAAAAAATTATGCTTACTTTAAACTCTTTACAGATCACTCAATGACAATCACAATAATGCAGGGAAGTAAGCAATAGAACATTCAACATCATTCACACATATGAGATACACAGAGAAATATATTTATGAGGAAACCCATAAAGGGTAAAAAACTCTTCTTCTTTATATGATAAGTAATCTTTACATTCTTTACATTATCACACATATGAGCTCCAACTCATAATGAGGCTACAACCTATGTTTTGCAAGATGCTACTTGCTGAGAGCACCAACTCTCTGGATTCTCTAGCACCCACTAGAAGGAAGCACCAACTCCCTATTTTCTCTAGCACCCACTAGAAGGAAGCACAAATTTCCTGGTTTTTATAGCACGCACTAGAAGGAAGCACCAACTCCTTGGTTTCTCTAGCACCCACTAGAAGGAAGCACCAACTCCCTAAGAGTTCCAACACCAACTAGATGGAAGCACCAACTTCCAGTTACACAGGCACCGACCTGTATATCAGAGAACCAATGTTCTCCCTTACACCACTCTGCCACCCTGGTTTCTCTAGCTGCAACCAGATGGAAGCTACAACTCCATGCATTCAAGCACCCACTTGAACCTCTGAGGACAACCATCCTCCCTAACATCTCCCAAGAACCCTAAAATATTAATCTTTGCTACTGAAACTAATTATAGTGATATAATGTTTATCAGTGGCTTACGAGTCTCATCACTGTTCTGCTACACTACCCTGCTCTGTCTGCCTCACTGTCTTCCTGCACACATTCCTTGCGCTTTCTGTTCTTTTGCCTTTTATGCTCTGTGTGCCATGTCCATTCAATGCACCATTCCTCTTCTTTGCATTTCAACTGCTGCACACTGCCTCCTTCTACATGCATGAATCACTCTCAACAACAACACCCATCTCTTCTTTGTTTTGCATTCTTATAGTCTCTGTGCTCCTTGTGCATGCAATATTCGCCATGCCTCTGCATGCTCACACCCCCCCAATCTTCTCCACATCGGGGTGTTTACTCGCACTCTCTTCTGCCACAACTTTCCTCGCTCAAGCCTCAACACTCTCCCTCTGTTATGCATGTGCTCCTCATGTCGAGTACTCTGCCTGATCATCATTGCAACTCTTCAGCTTCTCTGGCGGTTCAACCCATGCGTCCAACATCACTGGGTGTTATGGTAAGATTTCTCAGCCTATGTGACAGTTGAGACTCTTCGTCTTCTCTACCATAGTCAAGCTAATCCTCTTTGTTGCAATTACAGGCTTCAACACTCATCCATCTGTCAATCGCCTCTAAGAATAGTCTTCAATCACTGACAGATTCCTTGAGGCTCTTCAGCTCCTCTGGCAATCACACAGAGGTCTCTTCCAGTCTTCTGGCAGAAACCATTAGTGGTTTCTAGTAGTTACACTATGAAGTGCAACAGTAGCCCTCCGATCATATTCAAGTTCACCTGCATCGTTGGATGGAGTTCGTAGGGTCTTGCGTTTAATTCACCGTTTCACATTTCGGCATTTCAGGATTCCTGTGGTTAAGGTTTCTTTATGCTTCACGTACTAATCCCCGAAACTCCGAAATTGAGCTTGGTTGCACTAGCTCCTTCCTCCATCTTCCGTTGATGTGACCAATGGCTGTGACCACAGGCTGAGCCAAATTGTGTTTCGCATTTCGGCATTTCGACAATCCTATTGTGAGGCATCTCGACTCTCCAAGTCGCGATCTCCGAAACTCCGAAAAAGAAGCTTAGTTGGACTAGCTTCGATTATTTCTGCATTTCACGATTTCACATGTCGCGAATTCCTGTTGCGAGGCATCTCGACTCTCCAAGTCGCAATCTCCGATATATCCTCCATGTCGCAATTTCGCATTTCGGCTATTCACGATTTCGCATATCGTGAGTTCGAGAGGTTAGGGAACCCCGTTCATTTGACTTTCCAGTCAGTGAAATGACGATCTGTCGCCATGTGTCCTATGGACCCAATGGTCCAGATCTTGTCGTGATTTTGACACTTCATAGTCCTTCATCATGTCTAATCAACGGTCTAGATCAATCCTCGATCTGACGACTAGGATTATTTCGCGATTTCGCATATCGCAACTTCAAAGGTTAAAGTTCCTTTGTTCTTTGATTTCCCGGTCTACGAAATCCCGGTATCCGAAACTTCGAAATTGAGTCAGACCAACATATTTCGGTGTTTCGCCGCTTTGGGACTCCTGTTGTGAGGGTCCTTGACATCTCCAACTCCCGGTCTGTGAAATCCCGGTTGATGTGCCTGTTTCGGGATTTTCGGTGTATCGCATTTTGACACTTCAGGACTCCTGTGTTGAAGAGTCTCGATTCTTGACTCCTCCAACTCTCGGTATCCGAACATCTGGTCGATGTGCCTATTTCGGGTTTTCGGGGTTTCGCATTTCACAATTCCGGGACTCCTGATGATGAAGGGTCTCGACTCTTCCAACTCCCGGTATCCGAAACTGTCCTCCTGCTTTCAGGATTTCGATGTTTCACATTTCACGATTCCGGGACTCCTGATGATGAAGAGTCTCGACTCTTCCAACTCCCGGTATCCGAAACTGTCCTCTTGGTTTCGGGATTTTGGTGTTTCGCATTTCGCAATTCCGGGACTCCTGTAATGAAGAGTCTCAACTCTTGACTCTTCCAACTCCCGGTATCCGAAACTCCGAAATGGAGTCGGATCAATGGGCCACGATCCATGGTGATCGGACAACTATCCTCTGCCCCAGTACTTCAGCTTTCAGGACTTTGTAAGCTCGCTTCTCTTAGCACTTTAAAGAACGTGCAGGTTCCCCTGGATCCAACGATGGTCGGACCCCGCACTCAGATCTAATGCTCGAGATCTATCCGCCATCTTTGCGCTCCTCCTGTATGGATTCAAATCTGACGGTCATCGGGAATTTTTAATGGGATCCAACGATCATTGTCGCTTCTCCTCCCGAGCTTACGCATCCTCCTGACTTGGAAGAATTTCTAAGTGTTAGAGGCCTCGACCTTTGATCTGCCTGAAATCCTGAGTACGCTATCTCTCTTGAGATTTGGAAATGAGTTAGCCTTGTCCTTGGTGCACACCTACGCACTGCGTACGACTCTGCGCTAATCCTCCTGAGCTTATGTTGTTCCTGTTTTGCCATCGATGCACACTCTGATCTTGCCATCAATGATAAGCACACTCTGCCTGTTAGCAGACTATCATTGTTGTTGTTCTTGCCTGTAGTCATGTCATCTTTTTTGTTGTACTTGCCTGTAGACATGCCATCGTTGTTGTTGTACTTGCCATCAATGATAAGAATACGCTGCCTATAAAACATGCCAACAGGGGAGCCGTCGTGATCCAAGCATAAAAACCTTTGATTTTTCCATAAGCTAGTACTTGTCTGGAATCAATTGCATATATACTTTCACCAGTTTCATAATATTTGGTGCAACGCATGCCCAATGCCTCCATGATCACCAGTGGCATAATTTTATTGGTCACGCCAATTTTAGCTAAACAATTATGAAGTGCAACATCATGATTTTCAATTGAAATATAAAAAGTGGGATTTTACCTCTCAACTTGACAGTTGATGTATTATGGCTCTGTTTTGGACTTATAACAACAACCTCCATTCTTCAAGATGGATCATCCAACAATCTCAAAATATTTTCCCTTTGTTGAGGGATCTTTACCACTTTTGTAAAAGGAAGAGTTATCCTTAGCTTACTCAAGTCCTCTACAATGTTGTATTTCATCTGGGAAGGGTTTGACACCAGGTGTTGCTTCTGGCTTCTAGCACTATCTGCCACCTTTTCATTTTCCTCTTTCTCTTTAATTCTTTCCTTTTCCTTTTCAGAATCATTTTTATTTTTGGATTTATTTACAAACGCTCGCGTCTGGGCAAGATTCTCTTGAAAGTTAGGGTTATTGTCGCCTTCTTCAAATATATACATGGATGTCTCACATCCATCCATCTGTACAGTTTCATAACTTTCATCAGGTAAATAATTGTTCCCTTGCTCAACCATTTGCTCCTCATATAAATCATCCAGAACAACTACATTTGGGATTGGTTGCCTGGGAACCCTTTGTCTTTGCGGTTTATCAATATTTTCAAACCTCACTCTGTTTTCTTGGGGAGGGTTACTTCTTTGCTCTTGGACCGACATTCTTGGATTTGATACATAATTATCACCCCTTCTTAATCTGGTTATCTCATTTTGCATTTGCTCGATGGTTCTATTCATTTGAGCAATCTCAATTCTTTGCTTAGTTTCTTGTGTCGCAACAGGGTCTACCTTCACATCTGGTATGGTTCCCATAAGAAAACCTCTTCCAATTGTTTGATTTTGGATCGATCGTGACTTCTATTCCTCATTCTTTCTTGAGCTAGAGGCTCCCTGAGCATCAATATTTAGGCCTCCCAATTGCCTTTGTACTTTTCCCAGGATAATATCGGGATCAACACCCGTCTCAATCATAATTTCTTCCATCTTAGTGGCCTTAATCATTGCTTCCTCCAATGTATCCATATGGGATGTTCTAATAGCATATTTTACATTTGGGGGAATCACATTCTTATAACAACCAAGTATCACTGGGTCATTAGGTCTTTTATCTTCTTGAATCTTACTCAAAGTTTTATTGAACCTGAGATTAAAACCTCGTAGTCTCTCATTCTTCCTCAAACCAATCCAGGTAAAATTAGTGAGGAGAGTATGATATGCAACTGGAGGAGCGAACATAGTCAGGAACATGGCTTCGAGGTCGTTAAATGAGCCAATTGACCTAGTGGGTAATGTCATCTACCATTCATAGGCTCATCCTGATAAGGTTTGAAGAAATAACCTTACCATCACATCATCATATTCAACACGATGGATATCACAAACATCAAGAAATCAATTGAGGTGTGTTACACATTATTTTGGTCACTCTAGTGATGTCTCTACAAGTTATGTGTCCAGGCTCTCATGAAGAACTTTTTCCTGAGAAAAGTGATTATTGTCTTCTTCTAAAAAGCATATTTTTAAGATGAGTTCGCAGGGTGCCTGTGTTATAGGGTGCGAAAATCCTTCATTCTCGCAGGCAACCCTATACTTGGAGTGCAAACTGTTCACAGTCTGCTCTATAGGTAGGGTGCGAACCTGTTTCAAAGCTTGGAAAAGAGAAGAGGTTATGAAGGTTCTAGAAGGGAATCTTATAGAAAATGAGTTGGCATTCACATGGTTGGCATCCTACTGACTTCTCATATTTAGTGGGATCATCCTCATCCCTTTAACCATCTCTCCTTCTCCTATATAATGAAAGGTTTCTCAAGGAAGAGGTTAAGCAATATTGAATAAAGAATCGATGAAGGAATAGATTCAGAATTGTGTAAGGAATCCTATTTGAATTGTTGCTTGAGGCCTCCATTTTGTCCATCAAGCCACAACGGATCTTTTTTATGCGAGTGTAGAGAAAGTGTGTGTTGGAACAAAGGGCCACCGAAAGGAAGCCTTCGACATCAAGGTGATTTGGTTGTATCTTCTACTTTCATTTAATACAAATATAGTGGCATGTCCCTTTCCCATAAAACCATTCTTATTTTATTACATGACTCCTTGATCACATGTTTAAGTTTTCATGTAAATATATTATTGTTTCTTTCACCTCGGTCGATTTGTGTCGTTGTCGATCCGATATATCAAGACTACCAAAGCGAAGCAGGGACAACAGAGCCATAAGGAAGTGATACCTAAAGGTATGTCATTTATTCCTTCCTTAACGATAAATTCAATGATTACGACTTAGGGGAAGTGTCATGTCCTGTCCTGTTTTGTTCTAGATCTAGGTGGATCTAGGGAGATCTGTTAATGTCCGCATATACCGATTTATCCGATAAAAAAATTGACGACTTGATTGGGGATACAACCCATTTTGTGGTTTTTTCTTGGCCATTTGCTCTTGACCTACCTTTTTTCATTCCCAAACAATCTTTGAGTCTTTAGGAGATCCTTATAGACTCTCTGGATCCAGAAGTTCACTCAAAAGTTTTGTCCTTTTTCCAAATTTTGCTTGATTACAAACCTTCACGCACTGTACCTTTCTATGGCCTGCGAGAATCACTGAAGTTCGTAACCTAGTGTTCAGTTAAGTGTGACCTTCTCGCACCCTACTTGTGTCTAGGCTGCGAGAATCCCTAATTCTCGCACTGTACCCCACTACCAGACTGCGAACTCACCTGTAAAAAATTTGGATTAGGTCTTTTTGTGTCTTCAGTTGCCCAGATTTGTTTGTTTATCTGGGAAGAACTTCTTTTGCCAGTGATTGACTGTTTCTTGACTTCAAATCTTGCGAATGATTAGTTTTCGGAAATCAAAAACTCTTCTTGATCATTTTTTCTCAATTTTTACCTCTTGACCTTTTCTTAACAAGGGTATAATCTCCGATTCTGAAATCCGAGTTCTTGTTTGGTCGAGAGCCTTTGATTGGATTAAAAGTTGGGATTAATTGTCCTTTTCGATTGCTTACTACTTGGAAAATTGTTGTCCATGTGCATTTGAAGAGATTGGTCTTGTCAGTTTGTTATTTTTATCTTCATTGAAAGATCAATTTGGGTGTTTGTTGAGTATTTCATTTTCATTGGTTGCTTACTTTTTCTTAGTTCCATCCCTATTTCTTGGTTTCTAATAAAAAATTAAAGATTTTTTTTTTTTTAAGCAATCATTTATTCGAAAACTATTGACATTCAAATATTGAAAGAGAACGAATAGGGAATTTGCATTGTTCATGATTGTTTGATATTACATTTCAAGAAAGATCGTACATCGTAGTTCACATTGTTCCAAAAAACTCCTCTTTCCCTCCTGTAGATAAAATTCATCGAATGAAAATTTGTATCATTCATCTCTATTTACGCATTGTTGGGTCAGAGTCTTACACAACATTGGTTTCATTTCTGTCTCTTTTTTTTCGTAACAACAACCTTTAATAATATTGCGCAACTTTAAAATTCAGCTAGCAACTTTTCTAGGGCTCTTTTTCACCAACATTAGCTAGGCTAGATCTTTGGAATAGGCAATGAGACACACTCTCCAAAGCGCAAAACACACAATAGTATCTTGTGATAGGGAGTGTCAAATTCCATTTGCAACGTTTTGTTTTGGGAAGCCCTTCTCACACAAGGGTCAAACCTGAGGTCGCATTAAGATTGACAGAGTTACTCACCCTGCTTTGTTGATCTCAGTGTAGAGATTGCACGTATTATGGGGGTCGCTTGAAGGTATACCCACAATGATGAGTGGAAGCCTCTCAAGTTGATTTTGGGCTAGATACCCTGCCCTTGCGCGTGGATCAGACTGTTGACTGTTCCCCCAGGCATCATTGTTGTTTGTGGTAACTTTAGTAGCCTATCTTCTTAGCGTCTTACACAAGGTGACCGTGGAGGGGTAAGTCTTCACGGTACCTGGAATCAACGTTGGCCAAACTCACTCAGGCTCCTTGGAGGGTATACCCACGATTATGTGTGGGAGTTTGCACCAAGGTGTAAGTCCATTAAGCAGGTCATCAATGTAACTTTTCCACTCTAGCCCAGCCCCTTCTTGTCTTGACGTCATGACGTTGGATTTTATCACCAACTAGTGACTTCAGAATAGGAAGGTCTTGTTTGATTGGTCTTGATTCCTAGATTTTACTAGCGCGTGCTGTTTGTTTCCATAAATTGACCATAGAATTTCTTTCGTAAGATTTTAACTCGATCACAATTGACCCTCCACGCTGTTCACATAGAATGCAAGGCCTACCCCCAGAAGATCTGGAAGGTTCTCAACCCTTGCCTACCAACTCACCAGAGGGCTCTCCTCAACAGAGTGAAGTCCAATACGTTGCCACTCCACAAGTGGAAAGAACTAACTCTTTAGAACGGTTCCAAATTACTAATTCTTGAGAGGAATTCCGACTTCCTCTCGACTCTGTGAGACGTATTGTTCGAGTGAATTCTTCCGGAGAAATAGTTGTTGAGTCTTTTGAATTACCAATCAGACCTTTCATAGGACCTGAGGGTCAAGATCCTTTTTGGACTACTGGCATTTTTAGAAGGGATCTCTTTGGCTCAGGAGTAGGCGTTGATATCACTGTCACACCTGAGCTGCCCGAAACATCCGATCCAGGCACAATACCTTTTACTACTGCTTATTATTTCCCTGGTTCAGACGCTCCGCCAGTAGACCACATCTCGATTATCCCCCTAAAAATGGTCCATTAAACAATGGTCCCAGATACTATGCGTCCTCACACTGGGATTACGGTGGCTAGCCAAGCTCCCATTGGCACACCACTTTTGCCTAGATTCACCCCAACACTCCCCCCTGGATATCATCCGTTGAATGCTTCTATTACCGCTCCTACACAAATCCCATTCGGGACTCCTGGCATTTCCACTCCTTCTGGGAACCATCTCGTTCCTGGTTTCATTCCGACACTTCCTCGACCCCCTTTCAAAGGACCTCTTCCATCCTCTATCGGAGGCACCGACCCTAGTGGCACCATCCCGTCTTTCACACCTAATTACCAGATTCCTTTCGATGGACAATTTTACCAAGGAGGCCAAACCCAATCCCCTTTTGCAGAACGAATCCCAATTGGGATGCAACCCCCGATTGGAGGGAAACCCCCACCTACCCCACCCTATGGAAAAAACATACCTCCATCCTTGGCCCAGTATTGGAACTATCTTATCCAAAATAATCCTCACTCGACTGGGGGGCAATAGCCTCAAGCTAGTTCCTTCATACCCCCTAGTACAGGCCAACCATATCCAGGTACGTCCAATCCTATTTGGGGCTCAAACGCTCAACCCCATGCCCCTGTTCAAGGGAACAACCCCAACCAATACAACCCTATAAATTACCTGCCTCCACACCAACAACCGAATCTGCCCGGATCTTCGCATTATATACAAACTGCTGATGGTCCTACTAGTATACCTACGAGACTCCCTCCTCAAAGTCACCCGTACGCACATATGAATAGACATTTACCCTTCTTAGCCACCCTGGACCTCCATGATCTGTCGAGAATTTTAAATGATCCGATCCGTCACTCTCCTCAATGGCCCACGATACCGGCCAAACTACCATCCGACATCCCTAAATTCGATGGTAAACGAGGAGAGGACCCGAACAATCATGAAATGACTTTTCACCTTTGGTGTTCATCCAACTCTTTGATGGACGACTCTATTCGTTTATGCCTTTTTCAACGAACTCTCACAGGTTCCGCCACGAAGTGGTATATAGAATTACCATGAGGCTTCTTCACCGACTTCAACACCCTCGCTATGGCTTTCCTCACCCACTACCAGTCACCGATCCGTTACGAAACGGGAACCAAAATTTTGAGTTCTTTCAAACAAACCAAAGCCACTCATATCTCTGATCACATTCATGAGTGGCGATGGAGACGACGTCTCATCAAACTCGAACTTCCCAATCAGTTGCTGGCAAAGTGGTTCACGAAATCATTCGTGAATGACATCACTTGTGACATCACCATGGGTGGAGTTGTCACAGAAGAACAGACGATCAGTCGTGCTCAATACCTCAACCTCGTTTACTCACAAACAGGTACCCTTTACGACTTACTCCCTGACGCACCTCGTCCTTCTACTTATGCTACTTCAACTACTCCTGTTGCTTCTCATGCAACTGATGGTGTGATTGGCACTTTCCATGCCCAACCCCATTCCGTCCAAGCCTCTAGAAACAACCCCAAATCCGTTGCTTCTAATGTTCAAAATGCTCCGTCTCCTACCCTTCCCACCGACAAAACTTATGAGGTGAACTTTGTTCAATCTACCCCCACCGGAAAAAATAAATCCAAAAAAGGGAAGGGTAAGAACAAGGAGGATAAAAATAATCCGCAATCTGAGAAGACCAAAACACAACCTGTTGACGATAAGGATAAGCGCAAACCCCGATACCCTTGTCTTATCTGTGGTGATGATCACTACACTAAGGATTGTCCAAGACGAGCCGAGGTTACTAAGTTCCTTCAAGGGACCCCGAAACTGCCTACTCTGGCCGTGTTGTCACAACCCTTCCCTTCTCAACAACAGGCCCAATTGGTCATTCATGACCAACCTTCCCCCTCCACTACATCCTATGTCTTAATGTGTACAGGTGATTCAAAGAAGAATGACAACACACTTACCACTCAAGCTAAAGATTATTCTTTCTCCAAAGAGAAGGTTGATGAAATACCTCCTTCGTTGGTCCAACCATCTCCCACGACTCCACCTACCAACGATCCTCTTCATCTCGAATGACCGAGCCTAGATACAGTTCTTCGCCCTCCCCCAAAGGGTGTTGTCCGAAAATCTGCTTTCAATCCTCATGCACGTGCTGCCCATAACTACAGTATTGTCGAAGATCTGGTCCAAGCACCATCCGTGATGTCAGCCCTCGAAGTCCTTCATAATTGTCCTATACAACGGAAGGCACTGTTGAAAGCTATTGGTGGAATCGACCCTACCGATACAAATTTAATAATTTTTTACTTGGAAGATCACATTCCAAGCTTACCCCCTCAACTCGCATTCCAAATACAATTTATTGTCTCCGACAAGAACATTTGTAGAACAGTTATTGATGAGGGTGCCTTGACGCGTGTCCTGTCTATTACCTGCTGGAAAGCCATCGACTCTCCTCCTTTAACTAAATCCCACAACACGATCAAAGCCTTCAATGGCTCTGGTTTTAAGCCTTACGGTGTCCTCCCTTCATTGTCTATTACGTTAGAAGGCAAAACGATCAACGTTGAAGTTGAAGTCTTTGACTCTGCTCTCGATTACAACCTTTTACTTGGCCGTAGCTGGATCGACTCCATGTGCGCAGTTGTGTCCACTCTTTTCCATGTCATATGTTTCCCACATCAATGAAAAGTCATTACGGTGGACCAATTGGCCTTCTTCAACTTTGATACACGTACCAACAACGTCCCTTTCATTGCAAAACCCCCCCTGGATATGAGAACGTCGGTGTGGGTCTTCTTAAAGATTCCTCTTTGATGGGTACTTTCCCCATTCCACCACTCGATGTTCCACATCCGTTTGTCGCCTCGATCAACATGATCTCCACCTCTGTTCACGAAACCCCTGTGTCTTATGACTCGTGGATAGTACCCAACCCCGGTGATTATCTTTGTTATGGTGACCAAATGCCTTTGAGTCCGATCGAGTCCGCTTATCAAGCCATTCAATCGACCACCCCTTCTACCTCCTCTCTTGGTGAGTTATCTTTGGATCCATTCTGCATCATTTTTCCTACTGACGAGATTATTATGTCTGCTATGTCCATTGACGATACTCCTTGGGACGATGGACATCATTGTTCCATTCTCTTCCTAGAACAACACACCATTGAGAGTTACCAACGGATCTCAACTCCGTCGACTGTTGTGGTCATTTCTACTGTTCCCGAGTCTACACACGATCTGTTCTACGAAGGGAACTTAAGTAATATCTCACCCACCGTCCCCCTCGACATATCCATTAAACCTGGAGTTGTTGAAAATGTGCACATCGGAGCTTTGTGTTCCAATGACGAAATTGTCACCTATAAATCTCTTTTTCAAGAATTTTGTGACGTCTTCGCCTGGAGCTATGAAGAAATGCTAGGTATTGACCCTGACATTGTTGTTCACGAGATTAAGACATACCTGGGCGCTAAACCCGTTTGGCAATGACTTCGTCCGGTCCACCCACGTAAAGCAGCTGCTATCAAGCTTGAAGTTGAGAAACTTCTTAAAGCTTGCTTTATTTACCCTGTGGCTCTAACTGACTGGGTTTCCAATCTTGTTCCGGTTAACAAAAAACAAGGTACGATCTGCGTGTGCGTTGATTATAGGGATATTAACAAAGCTTGTCCTAAAGACAACTTTCCCACCCCCTTCGTTGACCAGATCGTCGACGATTGCGTCGGGAGTGAAATCTTCTCTTCGATGGATAGTTTCTTCGGATATAATCAAATCAATATCGTACCCTCCGACCAACACAAGACCGCTTTTATTTGTCCTTGGGGCACTTTCGCCTACCGGAAACTACCTTTTGGTTTAAAGAATGCTGACGCGACTTTTCAACGTGCTATGTCTTATGCCTTTCATAATATAAAGCGCATTGTCCAACCATATCTCGATGACCTACCAACTCATTCCATGTACCGTGTCGATCATCCCACACACCTCCGAGCCATTTTCCTCCGATGTCAGTTCTACCGTTTACGCTTAAACCCGCACAAATGTGTTTTTTGCATAGAATCCGACCGACTTTTGGGATTTATTGTTTCGCGTCAAGGGATCATGGTAGATCCTTTGAAGGTAGAGGTGATTCTCAATCTCCCTCCTCCTTCCTCACTTCGCCAGCTACAAAGTTTGCAAGGGAAGGCAAACTTTCTCCGTCATTTCATCCCAAACTATGCTGAGCTAACTCTTGGATTTACTCGACTGCTCAAGAAAGGTTCTGAGTTCGTATGGGATACCACTGCTAACAAAGCTTTCGAAGCTTTGGAACTGTCTTTAACTCGTACCCCACTACTCTTCCCACCTGATTACAATCGGGATTATTTCCTTTATCTCGGAGCCTCGGACTATACCATCACTATGGTTCTCGTTCAAGAGGATGATTCTCATGACAAACATGTCATTTATTATTTGAGTCAGAGTCTCACGACTACTGAAACCAAGTATTTACATGTTGAAAAACTGGCCTTGGCCGCCGTCCAAGCTGTTCAACGTTTCCGACACTATATCCTTTTACGCAAGACTACCGTGATTTCCAATTGCAACCCTATGCAACACATTCTTACATGCCAATTTCTAGGGGGAAAATACTCCAAATGGATCGTAATACTCCAGGAGTTTGACTTAGAATTCGAACGCGCTAAGTCCAATAAATCCTTGGTGTTTGCCGAGTTGATATGCGACCTTCCCTGTTCTAAGACGAAAAATGTAGCAGAGGATTCATTACCCGATGAATCCCTTTTTTTGATCAGTTCCGATGACCTTTGGTATGGGGATATCATCATATATCTCCAGACTCAGACTTTCCGGCCCGATTTTTCTAGCACTGACCGCCGTCACATACGCTACCAAGCCCGTCAGTATATTATCCTCGACGATACTCTTTATCGTTGTGGGATTGACTCTGTTTTTTGACGCTGCCTCACGTTTGACGAAGCCGAGAAAGCCTTGAATGATTGCTATTTTGGAGCATGTGGTGGTCACATGTCTGGGTATGCTACTGCCCAGAAGATCTTACGAGCTGGGTATTTTTGGCCTTCTTTATTCAACGATTGTATAATCGCTGTCCAAAAATGCCACGCTTGCCAAACCTACAATAACAAAATACGATCACACCCTGCTCCTCTACACCTTGTGGTCTCCGTTGGTCCTTTTGCAAATTGGGGTATCGATTTCATGAAATGTCACCCTCACTCGGTTGGGGGGCATGGATACATTATTGTAGCCGTATATTATTTTACGAAATGGGCCGAGGTGATGCTGACATTCGACAATACAGGAAAGATCGCAACATTATTCATATTCAATGACATCATTGCTCGGTTTGGTGTTCCTCAAGCTATTGTTACTGATCACGGTAGCCACTTTAGAAACTTCATGATGTCTAAACTCACCAAAAAGTTGGRTCTTCGCCATGAAAACTCAACACCCTATTACCCACAAGCCAACGACCAAGTTGAAGCAATAAACAAAGTTCTCATTACCATGCTTCGACGAATGATAGGGATTCACAAAACGAGTTGGCACATGATGTTGTTTTCAGCATTGTGGGCTTACCGGACATCCTTTAAGTCTGCTATCAGGTTTACACCTTTACAGTTAGTTTATGGTCTAGAAGCCATCTTGCCGATTGAATGTGAGATACCTTCTCTAAAACTAGCCGTCAAACTTCTCCCAAACACTTTTGTCGAAGAGGAGTGTCTGTTGTATCTCATGCAACTAAACAAAACCTGTTGCGATGCCACCCTAGTTATAGAAGCCCAGAAGAAACGCATCAAAGCCCAATACGACAAACATGTCAAGCCTCGCGTTTTCTCCGAAGGTGATCTGGTTCTCCTTTACGAACAAGATCGAGATATACTAGGAGCCGGAAAATTTGAAGCTATGTGGCGAGGTCCTTATATCGTCAGACGAGTGTTGGAGAAAGGAACTTATGAGTTGGTGGACTACGACGATATCCCTTTGAGTGAAACCAAAAATGGGTTGTACTTAAAGAAGTACTATGCTTATGATCACCTGTGCATGAGTGCTTGTATTTTATTGTATCATACTTTTTGTGTGTTACTTTAGTATGGTTTTTCGTTATTTGGTCTCTGCCCTCGACCACTTATCTTGCGTTGTGCTTGGTTTCCAGATGTCGGAGTCTTCACTACCCCACATTGGCTTTGCTGATGGCACTAGTCGTAGTATTCAGAACCTTGCTTCTGCTGCATGGGCAATTTACGCACCTACAAACGAACTTATCAGTCTACGAGGTGTGTGCCTCGGTCGTGCGACCAATAATATCACAGAATATAGCGTCGTCATCGAGTTGTTGACCAATGCTATTTCACTTGGTATCCGCCACCTGGTTATACGACTTGATTCGCAGCTAGTAGTGCTACATTTAAGTAATGTCTATGCTATCCGAAGTCCTACTTTATTGCGGGTATATCTACGAATTCGCCTCTTGGAACGTCATTTTGATTATATCGAATATCAAAAAATCCCTAGATGTTTAAATACATTGATTGATGCTTTAGCTAATTATGTGTTAGACAGATATATAAGACTTTTATAAAACCAATCACACATCACATGTATTATACAAAACAAAATAAGCTGGTAGAAGCCACACACACACACACACACACACACACACACACACATATATAACGATCAAAAGTTTTACAAAAAGTTTTTGTCCAGGACCAAAATATCAAAATATATAAAACCCACGGCTTCTACAAATTGGCATCAAGGATGACGCTCACGGTAACATACAACTGCTCGGGCTACCCTACAGAGCAGTCTACTAAGAGAATCAGACACGCCCATTGTATGGCGCTGATAACGCCTTTGGATCTCCCCAATAGAGATGTCCGGGACATCCGCAGTCAACCCCTCTAAGTTCTATTCCACTGCCTCGTAGTCCTCGGCATCCCATCTTGCCACTGGAGCCGATTCTCCTCGCCTCTGAATGGGAGACATTCCTAGAGGTTGATACGGCCCCACATTTGTGTCATCAAAAGAAAATTTTTGATTAGTCCTTGGATAAACATAAAAACATTTTATATAATAAAATTTGCAAAAAACATTAAAAAATAACAAAATGTGTACTTCTCACCTAAGTCATCCCACTGAGCATCCTCAGGCAGGACCAAATCCGGATCTCCTCGAAAATCCAAACTAGCATATGCGTAGTCATCGATCATCAACATATGGGGCCTCAACCAGTCAAAAAATGAATCATTATACTTGATTATAGGCCCTGCTATGTGCCGAGCCATGAGGTTACACCACCTCAGCATCCTCGGATCCTGTGGGGCCGATAAACCCCAATCTACCTGTAGTCGCAGCAATGGGACCCTCTCGAGGAAGAATGACACCAAAAGTGACCCGTACCTGAACTGCTTCAGGTCACCCCTTCTGCACTTTGTCAGTTGCCTCTTCATACTGCGGAGAACTGCGTCCGACCAGTTGAAAATCCGAGGCTCTGTGCACTCTATTGCATATTGGAAATAGCTCTGGAGAGCCATGTGTGGAGCAACACTCCCGACCATGCGTGCAATGGTAAACAAGATAGTCCGCAAGGTCAGATTTTGGACACCCCAGATGGCGACCTTACCCTTGCTTCTCTCCGCCTCGGGAACACAATATCCACGAACATACTCGCTCATAGGAAGTCCGCCGCCTCTACCTCCGGTCAGAGTAGCATGGTATCCACGTTGTGACAACCCCATCAGAAAATAGATATCCTCGATATCTAGTGTCAGCGTGTGGACCCCTACATGAAATAACTGTTGATCCACATCCCACATGTGGACCAGGTACTCTAACAATCTGAGTTGGACTCTCATGCCTGGGATCCTAAAAAATTTTAAGAGCCCACATTCCCGGAGGGCAATGACTGTACCCGGATCATTCCTGACAATGGCATCATCCTCCTCATGTTCTCTTTCCCTCCATTCCAACATCGTGATGGTCAACACCTGCAATGGAGCCATGAGAAGGAAGTCAACAACTTGTTTTAACCTCTTGCATAATTTTTTATTGGGTGAGAATTTGCATAAAAATCTATCTTCCAGTCCTCGCAGGTGAAGCTTACATACAGTGTGAGATTCTCGCAGGTGCTCTGAAGCTCACCTGCGAGAATCCTAGGTTCTCGCAGGCCCTGAATGGTTCCCCTGCGAGAATGCATGAGCGCATTCACCGGCCCTAAAATGGACTCAAATACTTAAAATTACCCATAAAAATCAATTTTAATCCGTGAAAAAGTTGGAAAATCAGGAGATTACATCGTTGGCTGAAATCGTTTGCCGAATGATCGCTTGTACCTCCCGCAATCAAGCAAAGAAATTTGGGGAAAAGTGAGGTATGCTGGACAAGTTTTTGGCAAAGTAACAATGAAATGGTAAAAAAGGTTTTTTCACCCATATTTATTCACTTTTTACTATTTCTTGTTGATTTTTAATATTATTTTTATTGTTTGCTTAAAAAACCTAATACCCTAATAGCCTTGTGAGTATGGCTTTTCGCAGATAGAGTGACTTAGAAGTCCAAACGACGGTGTACGAGTAATTTTTTTTTTCATCACATGTACGACTACTTTTTTAGGGTTTTTGTAGGAAAAACTTCGTGCTTAGTCTTCGTTCGTTCTCGCGCTCAAAAATACATGAGAACGCAACCGAGTATACTTTTTCTCATCTTTTCGTACTCGTCATGGTAACACAAAAACGATGAACGTAAGGGAGTATCCTTTAAGCTCTTTTCACGCTCCATAAAAACGAAAAGATTGTTGAGCGATCTTGTTCTTTTCACACTTGTTAAAGTATTTGAAGAAAACGTTCGATGGGCGATAGTTTATCACTTTTTCGGTCTCGTCGAACTCATTTACGAAAAAGGAACTGGGAAAGTTCTCTTTAAGTGTTTTTTAGACTCTCAAAACATGAAAATCCCCTGAGTTTTCTATCCTTGGACTCGTTAAACAAACATCGAAAGACCCGTAATGGGACCGAACCACTCCTTCCTAGGGTTCGTTAAATGTACTTTGAGGGTCTCATCCGAAGGATGAGCTTACATCGATAAGCATATGTTATCCTCCTCAAGCTTGCGTAAAAATAAAGAGGTACTCGCCAGAAATGGTGGGGGAAATTTTGGGAAAGGGATGTGTTTTCATATTCATATTAATGTCAGTAAGCGTCGCTCTTGAACATGACACCCCCTATTCGTCATTTGAATCCGGGTTGGGAAATCCATTTGTCTCTCGTCCGACTTGCTACAAGGTCATATCTTGGGTCGTCTTTGAGTCAGTGCTGCCAATTCCTTTGTCGTGTCATTCATATGTTCAAGAGAAGTTCAAACGAGCCCTCCATTGAGTTAGCCATCTGCAGTTGTCCATTCTTGCCATGTCGGCCTTCCCTGTGTCCGTTTCAACTCATATTCATACTTTGATTCACCCTTAAAATCTGTTACTTATTTCATGTCATTGATTGGGGATACATCAAGGCCCTCCTTTGACGAGTCTTTTTCTGTCGACTCCAACTCATTATCCGGGAATAAGACTTAGAAATCATTTAGTACGTTAGAACTTGCATGCCTTAATGGCAAGTCTCTTCGCTTTCGATAGGGGTTTCACATCATTGGTCCCTGATCGAAAGATTTCGCCGAGTGTTCGACTTTAGCTCATTCATTCACATTCGTTCGGATTGTACTTCGGTACCTTGAGAGTCATTGACATCAATGGTGATTTCCCTCGCACTTGTTAACGGTTTTCATCAATGACCGGTAATTGAGTGGTTTCTACCATGTTCGACTTCAACACATGTAATCACATGGCTAGATTCGTACTTTCAGGTGACAAGATTGAAGACCCTGGGTCTCATCTTTTGATCTAGACTGCGATGGAGTATATATGATTTGTATCGACGCATAGATCCACATTGTATGTCACATGTCTATGTCTTAATTTGAGTCTTCTAACATAGATCTACAGTGTATTCCTGGTGGCTATGTAGCATTTTGACGACATGGATCCACAATGTATGATTGGTGGCCATGGGATACGTTTATGATTTCGTTCATTTGTGATCCGAGCATGGGAATGCCTACCTCAAAACTGGTATTATATTCTGCAGATGCTTGGTTGTTTGTAGGTTTCCGATTAGGTGCGCTCCTTGTTTCTGAAACACACACGCATTTTACAAAGTATTTCGGTTGTCATGAGTTCCAGCCTCATACTTTGGGGGGCATTCTGTTACACATTATTTTGGTCACTCTAGTGATGTCTCTACAAGTTATGTGTCCAGGCTCTCATGAAGACCTTTTTCCTGAGAAAAGTGATTGTTGTCTTCTTCTAAAAAGCATATTTTTAAGATGAGTTTGCAGGCTGCCTGTGTTATAGGGTGCGAAAATCCTTCATTCTTGCAGGTGATCAGAATCTGGACCAGGGGTCTAAAATTTGCTCAATTTTCAAATGGCAAATAATGTATTTGTTGTTACGTTGGGTAAAACTTGGCGGGAGGTCGGGCTGGGGCTTAGCCCCAGCCCGTGGTCACCACTTATATATCATATGACCATTCTTTATAAATGGCGCGTTTTAAAATGGGGTTGAACCTACGGTTATACTAATCCATGTGACCATTGCAAATGCTATGTATAATACGCGTGGGAGGTGGTTTAAATAAACCCACGGGCATATCACTATAGCATGTGACCTGTCCGCATGTGTACTGGCGCGCGGGGTGATTTAATTGACCAGTGGTCCTATTGTATTTCCACAAGACCATTGCAAACAGAGGATTGGTGCGCGAACTTATAGTTCAAATATCGCCCACGGTTATATGGCAAACTCCATATGCCCATACCTTGTAATGAATGGCGCGCATTTTTGGGTTTTGTTTTATATGGTTTGCCACCGGGTAAGTTAACCGTGTATGTAAATGGAGCACGATTTGAAATGGATTTGGTTTGGGTTTTCAAACGTGGAACCACGCACCCAGACACTTGTCTTATTTTTATTCACCATTCAACAGGTAGCCCTTTATGCGCGGGGAACGTGGCCATATGGTCCCCCCATGCGCCCAACACCTCCGTTCTTGGGGGCTTGATTTCCGTTAACCGTTCGACAATTTGGCGCGTTTTGTGGAAATACGCGTGTGTGCTGAGTTTTGGACGGGAAAACGCTCAGAGTGAGGTTCAGTCTTCCACAGGTGCGAAATGGCGAACATGTGACAGCAAGCTTGAGGAGGAAAAATGGCAGAGGTCATAACTTCTTCAATTTTTGACCAAATCAGGTGCTGTAAAAGCCCAGCTAGGGGTTTTTGGACGTCCTGAGTCCATTGGAACCATTTTCACAGGCATTTGAAGAGCCCATCTGCAGTTTTTTCACATTTGAAGTTTGAGGAAGCTTCAGGAGCCTTAAAGCCCTCATTGTTTGAGGCATTGCTCTGATGAGCACATAACCATTTTCTGAGACTGAATAGTCATTCTTGACTGTTTATTATGCTCTGAACACATTGGGATAGGTTTCAGATCCATTGGAGGACTTCTGCAGGTATTTTTACTCCATTGAAGCTCAGGGAAGCTTGGAGGTCACATGGAGAAGAGGTCATTGTTGGATGAGCCATTGTCCATTTTCAGAGTTTTTACAGTCAAATTTGGGGTTTTTATGTATTCTTAACCCAATGGTACAGTCTGTAAATCCATTGGAGTTGAGCAGCAGCTTGTAAAGAGAATTTGACAAACTAATCCCAAAGAGCCAAGTCCATTGAAGGAGGCTCAAGGAGATGTAGCCCAGAGAGGGGTGAACTCCTTTATCATCTTGGTATTGCTGTGATTTTGATGTGTTATTTGCTGCATTTTATATTGCTGTACATTGATTTATAACACATGATTAACCTTTTAAAAGATCATTCCTCACACATGTACATTGCAAATAAGAACCAAGAACTTAACACATAAACCCTCTTGCATATTTTAACACATGAAGCAAGGTCCTGTTAAGATTTATTTTATGAGGTAGAGGGTGCTTGCATAGCATAACAAGTCAGCCTTCTATTTTCAGATCAGGTTGGTATCAGAGCACAGTTTAGTTTGCTCATGTATTTGCCAATGATAGCTTGAGATTTAGCTGTTGGTATTTGTGCAAGTTTTGCGTTGAAGTTTGTTATCTTGCAAGTATGGAGGAAGTTTTAAGCATTGATAGTTCTCCTACATCTTCCAAATCTAAGTTCTTTGACAAAGAAATGTTTAATGCATTGCTAACCATGAAGGATATGGTACAAGAGTTGTGGAAAGA